>APFE030531670.1:0-11335 GCA_000404065.3 Pinus taeda | reverse complement strand
GGATAAAATTGGAATTTTCTCAATTTTAACAGGGTACGCAGGCAGCCTGTTTAACCAGGTGTGCCTACGCTCTGTGTGCAAAGATACAGTGCGTACAAGTATGCACTGTGTCTAACGCAGAGGGTGCGTACTGCTGTAAAGTGAAGAAAAACTAAATTCTGACTAGACTCTAAGCTAATCCACCCAAAAACACAGTCAAGCAATCAAAAACAAAAGAAACAAGACTCTTTCCAGATCAAAGTAATACTCAAAAGAAAAATCAAGCACATCAATGGATTCCCCAGCGGAGTCGCCAATTTGTCATGCGGAAAGAGTTATTTTTGCTGACAAAACTAACCTCCCTATGAGTCTAAGACTCTCTAGTGACAAACAAGACAATTAAGAGCAATCCTTCTCTAAACATACATTATTCTATGAGAAACCAAGTGTTTTTCGATCCTACCTCAAGTCCAACGCTTGTTGTAGCAGTCCAGCCTCGTCGATCCAGATAAGCTCCTCCTTCACTTTGAAACTTGCATACACTAACAATCAAACAATTACATAACACCTGAATATTCCATAAAACAAAGCATATTCAACATATAGACGAAGGAGTATATGAAACAATTCTAATAACAAATTGTTGAGAAGAATGGACTTATTTGTATTAATAGGAAACAAAAGAAACCATTACAACCTGAGCCTTGGTGTTGTGCAAGTTCCTCCCAGGGTCCAGCAAGAGTTTTCCTTTACTTTGATAAGCTCACCCACTTCCAAATGAAACAAGAAAGATGGTAATCTCTCCTCACAAGCTTCTACAAGGAAGTCCTAATTCCAACAGCATCTACCCTTTGGAATGTTCAAGCTTTCAACTTCCCCTCCTCTGGCCCAATGCCTGTATTATAGTGTTCTAGAGGAAGTTATTCAGTTCCAACATCAATGGGATACTCCCTCTTTTGGATGGGGTAGCTCCTCTCTTGATGGGATAAGTTCCTCTATCATAGGGATGCATGAACCATCTGGAGGCGCTCAATACACGTCAAACACTCTTCTAGAAGGCTCTAGAAGTGACCACAAGTAACTTTTTATAGATGAAACTCGCGCCTTTTGACCTTTACAGGGGTACGCACCCAACCTTTAGCTTACAGAGCGTATAAATACGCAGGTACAGTGTGTTTAGAGTGCGTACACACAGGCAAGGTAGAGAGAACCTGCGTACCCAGAGATAAACATGTTTTTTAGTGACTTTCTCTCTTTTTTGAAGTTTGACATGAAGAGCAGAGGTATAAGGCTTGACAAGGAGGATAATATGACTATTGATTAAGCCATATTAACTGTAGATAGTCATGGTGACAAATTTCAGTGTAACATCTCCTTTGTGTTGAGTTGTACTACGACATTGCATTTTGACTATCTACATCTTTTGGCCTTAAGCAGGCTTCACTTGGACTCGTGTTTAAGCCAACTTTTGACAATGATGACTGCAAAATCAAAATTGCATACCTTTGACCTCTACAGCTTGACACACCTTGACCCGTGGAAGGAACACACCTTTGAGTGTCTCTGGCCAGTTTTCGCCTCCCTACATTGAGCATAGGAATGTTCCAATCCCAGGAACTAGACCATCTGCTTCACTGACACTCGTTCTTTCCACTGTACTATAGCATTCTTTTATTCTTTTTCTAGCTTTGAAGAAAAATACCAAAAAAATTATATATTTCAAAAAAGAGCGGGAACGGGACAATATTTCCATTTATTTTTGGCAGCTAGAGTCAGTCGTGTCACCCTTGAACAAATCACTCGAAACAAAGTCTCCTCTGCTTGGGTGGGATTTAGTTTGACTTAGGTATGCCTTAACCTTGTTATTGAGTCAGTTCTACCCCGATTGGTTATCTCTTCCAATCATATGGAGGGTTCGTTTGTGCCTCCCGCACAACGAGCTTATACAGAGTCATCATATTCTACCACATAGTCACATTCAGTCGTGCTTTTGTTCAAGGGAAGTTAGCCTAAGTCGGCCTCTCTGCGATGTCTCTTGATTTATTTTTCAGTCGGCCATCCATGGTTGTCAGTACTATGTCTATCATCACATTAGTTATATTGGTCCTTTACTCATGCCAGTTTGAGAAGGTCTCCATTGACTTCTTGCTGGCGAGTCTTGTCCATATCGACGATGACATCTTGCTCTAAGGACAGGCCTAGAGCTGCACCGTGGCCCTATTTTCATTATTGATAGGTCAGCTTGTGCTTAGCATCGATCAATATCACAGGTATTTGGCTGAGTGGTTTCCCTTGTGTTCGACATCAGCTTACATTATCACACATTGGGATTTGTGCAGTACCCTGGTTTCCATTTGACCCTATTGGTGGATACCTTGCCTCTGTGTCGGCTTTCATTATTGGTTGGTTCAGAGGGTTTCTGCCATGAGCTAGCCACATCTTGTGTACGTTGGAAACGTACTTCGGTTGGGTTACTACATCTTTTTCATCTGATTCCTTCCACATTATTGGCCTACGGGTTACACTCACACTAGATTGATGGAGGATGCCTTAATGCCTTCCTTCTAGCAGATCTTTCCCTATCGACTTTGACTCATTGCTCTGGGGCAGAGATCTAGAGTTCATTTGGCAGTACCTTGGGGTTGGCAGTCATTAGTGGTAGATCCTTCGCTATCGACAATGGGAAACCATCATTATCTCCTAATGGATAGATTCTTATAGGTGTTCAACTCCAGCTCATTTATTCACACTTGTTGGATTGTATTGGGTACCTTGACGCTCATTATCATTATCGGTGAGTAGTCTCGCATTTGTTAACGGTATACATCAATGACCAATAATCAAAAGATTTCTCACATGATCGACTTCAGATCATTTATTCCCATGCTGTAGAAATGTACCACAGTCGTCGGTGAATACCTCAGGTTGTATCAGCATTCGTTGGTTCACTTGACAGTTGCTCTGGTTGCTACTAGTAGATACCACTTCACCTTATATGTTGTAGTCATTCATGGTGACATTTTATATGCTTGCACCTAAGTTTGCAGTGTAGTACCATCTTATTCCATCATGTTGAGTGGGTACTTTTTTGGGATCAGTCTTTGATATCAGTGATTTGCTTCATCTTTCAGCATCATTAACATTCTTATATGTGACTTTCAGACATGTACTCGTTCGATCATGATCAGATAATCCATTATGTATTTTCCAGTCATTTATACTTTTATACTTTGTGGATCCGCTTGTACTTGATATGCAGACATGCTATATTTTCTTTGAGCATGGGTATGCCCGCCTCAGACAGTATTTCTTTCTGATCTCCTTTTGTGGCTTGGTAGGCTGAATTCTGGTGCAGTCCTTCTCAGTCTTTGACATGTTTCCTTTCCATGAACTTGCTTAATACATTTTGGCCATCATGTACCCCTTCTGACCTCATATATTAGGGGGCATCTGTTATAGTTCCAAATATCACTCTTGAGGTTTCTGAAGCTCCACTCATGGCCTAGGGAAACCCCTACTACCAGATCTGGTCCCAAATCTAAAAAAGTAGTGTTTTTTCCCTATACGCGACATTGCCCTGAGCTAAACGCATGTATACATGGGTCTGTGTATACCCAACCCATGTATATGTATAAAAACACTTAAAAAATAAAAATCTCCCTAATTTCGGGCAGAGATCATGGGTTTTACCTGTTGATCACCTGTTAATGCCCATGGCCCAACTGTTCCCAACGAATTCCCAACTAAAAAACTACTTTGGGAGAAGTATAAAAAGACTTCTATGGGAAGGCCAAGGGGAGGAGAGGAGAGAAGAGAGAGAAATATTGTTATGCTGAGATTTCCCTGACCAGGTCTGAAGATCCTTGTGCCTCCTGCACTTCCCCATCCTATAGGAAACCCTTGTTTCCTTGTGTGTGTTGATGATTTCATATTACTTGAGAGATCATGGAGCAATTCATGGAAGGAGTTTGTTAAAGGCTTGAGACTAGACGAATCCGAGAGACGGTTCCGCTTGGAGCCTGCAAAAGGACGACTCAAGTGAAATTGTTCCTTTTTTGTACTTTCTTTGTACTATAATAAAAGAAACACATGTATTTGTTCCTGATATAGATCTTCTTCATGTTATGATATTCATGTTATGATTCATATGCGATCGGTTGTTTAATTGCATAACTAACTACCTTTCCTTATAATATGAAGTTGGTTTCTTTATGACATTTAGTCCATATACTGCTACACTCTCTTGAATTGTTGGTTTTGCAGGTCAAAGGAGCAAAGGAACTCAAAGAAGGGTTTGGACCCTTGGAGGCTCTTCTCAAACGTAGGACCTCAGGTATGCCCCTATCATAGAGTTTTCTCATAGTAGCATTATGATTGCCTAGAATGTGTGTTTCTTTACATAGATAATCTTCAATCTGCTAAGGTATTCACCCAAGACCCTAGGGGAGTTTATCCCACAACACATCTGAACATTCCTTTTAGTGAGTTAATTCTAGTTTTGCTGCCCTTCTATTGATTCCATAGCCCAATGGTCTAAAGACATCTTTCTGTCCATTTGTTTCAAGGATTCCACCATCCTACTATCAATACAAATAAAAAAACCCCCGAAACATTCAGAACTAGCCTAAAATCCTAGCAAACAAAGCTAAATCATATAGAGAGAGCCCTCTCTGAGCCATCAATTGGCTGGAGCCTATGCTTAAAAGTTGGTTTGTGGTTACCTCGGTCATTTTCTCTCTTCTAGTAACTTCTAGAGAAAATTCTGATTGTTAACACCACACACCCGTCTTCTTTCCTGGAGGTTGAATTGGTCCTACAAAATTAATTGCCCATTTTTCAAATGGTTGTAACAACACTTGCAGATTCAGAGGCATCTCATCCCTTTGTGATGGTCTGATGGTCCTCTGACATGCATCACATGCCCTACAATAAGCTTTGGAATCCTTATGTAGTGTTGGCCACCACAACCCAGCACGTAAAATATTCTGCGTTGTTGCTTTTCCTGCATAAAGTCCTCCCGCAGACCCTCCATGAGCTTCGACTAGGATGTTTCTTCATTCAAACCTAGGCACATAATGTCACACTATCTCATCCACTCCCATCTTATATAAGTGACCTGCAATGAGAGAAAAATCTTTCACGTGCACCATGAATTCCTTCTTTTGTTGGCTGGTGTACTTTTCTAGAGCTGTTATGGTAGTTAGAAACTGTATGATGTCTACAAAATGATTATCTGCAAGGTACATTGCAAAGAGCTATGCATCAGGTAGTCTTTCATCCAAATTAGTGGGCTCCTTTCCTGTTTCAATGTGCGATAGATGATCTAGTCCTGCATTCAATCACCCTGGCTTCACAATGACTTCAAAATCATATTCTTGAAACAACAGTAGCCATCTACGTATTCCCCCCCCCCAACAGAGGCTTGTTGACCAAGTAATTTAATGGAGAATGGTCTATATACATCTTAAAGTGCACTCCTAGCAAGTAGTGTCTAAACTTTTGGAGTACATACACCATAGCCAAACCTTTGAGCTTTGTTGTTCAATAATTCTTCTCAGCCTTAGATAGCTTCCTGCTTGCAAACGAGATAGGGTGATCTCAACTCTCCCACACTAACTTGTGTCAGTATTGTTCCCAACGTAATACATGAGGCATCCACATGCACATGAAATTTCTTCTTCCAATCCAGGAAGACTAGGATCGACTTGGTGACCATATTCACTTTTAACACCTCCAAGCTTTGCTGAAATTCTTCATTCCAATAGAATGTAGAATCCTTCTTCAAACATTTTTCCATTGGTGTTGTAATCTAGGCATAATTCTTGATGATCTTTCAGTAATAACCAATATGCCCTAGCATTGCGCGTTTGACACTTCTTGGTGCCTCCAAATTGATTATAACCATGATCTTAGCTGGATCCACCATTAATCCTTGTTTGCATACTACATGACCCAGCAAGATTTTGAAAGGAACGCAAAATAGACACTTCTTCAAGTTTAGTGTGATCTAATACCTCTAGCATGTATCCAAGATTAAGCATAGACTAGCTACATTGCACTCCACCAGCCTAAACATCGTCCAAATGTCAAAGTATACATCTAAGAACTTGTGAATGAAGTCCTTGAATGCTGCAATGACTATGTGCGAAAAGATCGTCGATGCATTCTTCAATTAAAAAGGAATTATAGTATATTGAAAGAATCCCCATTCAGTCACGAAGGTTGTCTTACTCCTATCTTCCAGTGCAATCTTGATCTAATGGTACCCTAAGAACACATCATTGAATGAATATGCAACTATCCTCCTACATTATCCAACACTTCATTGATGAACAAAGTAGGAAAAGGATCAGGCACACAAGCATCATTCAGCTTCTTGAGATCTACGCATGTCCTTATTTCATCCTTCTTCTTTTCTTTCTGAACTACCATAGGACTTACCTAGTCAGACTCCTCCACTGGTTCAATGATTCTTGGTGCTAACATTTTACCCAAATCCAAATGGACCCTTTCCTTATATTTAGGATTAAGGCAATATGGCCTCTGCTTCACAGGCTTCGCGTATGGTTTCAACGTTATCCTCATCACCCCTAAATCACTTATAATCCCTTTCAGGCCTGAAAACTTTATAGGGAACAAATCCTGGTACTCACGGAGCAATTCAACGACCTTATCTATCGTAGCATCATCCCAGTAGTCCCCTATCTTCGCAAACTTCAGCTCTGCCTCTGTCCCAATGCTCACTTGTCTCTCTTTTAGCAGTGTGGTGATATCAAGATTCTCTATCTGTGGCCCCTCCACTTCGCACTGACCTTCTGTTTCTGGGATAGTAATGTTCCTCAGATCCTCCTCTTCTTCAGTAGTCACATTGTAGCACTCCAGGGCATGGTGCAGTTGGGTGGTCCAATCTAGTTGAATCAAGTCCAAGGGATCTTATGGGATTTCAAAGATCACTGCTTTAACCTCATGTAGTGCTTCATCAATGCATTCAAAGCCATATTCAAAGCTAAATGTCATCAGGAATCCCTGTCTCAAAATATCCCATTCATTCGTGCCATGGCGGAGCTATGTCTCCAAGTACCAATTCATATCTATTACATCCAAGGTGTGACTGAATAGATGCACCCACTCTGGTTGCGGTTCTACTCCATAAGCATCGGTCCATTTGGCTAAGTGATCACGTGGATCACTCCTCCCATCATATTTATCTGTCACTTGCACCTTTGGGTGACCAAACCACACCCTCATCAGTCTTCTATATTTGTGACATCCATCGAATTTGTCTTTATGCATACCCCACCATCTTATGGGCATAGCACACAACGCCAAGTCCAATGCTTGGAAGTGATTCCTCTCCTACACTTCCCTTTCAAATGCATCCATAAATTCATCAACATCAATTAAACCATCATAATAAGGCATACTTCTTACCTTAGACGATACACAGTGCAGCTATTTGGTCATCATGTTACACTGTAGCATAGACACTTCGTGCAATTTACTCTGCAAGTGTTCCAATTCCTCATTTGAATTTGAGGTGCAGGAGCTTTCGCGATCCCACGCAATATGTACATCTACTATCGGAATCACCCAATCTTGATCTCGCACTATTATCTTATAAATCTGGTCCAAATCATGGTCACTTTCATAATCATAGAGTGCTTCAGTATAGCGTAGTCCTTCTACAGGGTCAAAAGGTACTACTACGCGGAGTGATTTTCATTCAAATGACATCGTTCGATTCTTCAAAATAATCACCCCATTCATGTCAATATCCCAATCGATCCTAAGGAGCGCGTGGTGGGGATTGATGTCATCAACAATCTCTATTACTTTGAAATCCGCCAATGCGCTCATGCCTTCAATATCGACTGTCACTCCCTACAATCTTCCCATGGGGATAATATTTTGTTGATTTACCATCCTCAATTGAATAGGAGACCACTATAGTGCATATTCCCCAATTCTCTCCCATGTCTGTTTTGGAAAAACATTCGCATCTGAACCATGATCCAGAATAAATTGATCCATTTCATACTCTCCTATTTGTGCGGTGAGCCTCATATCACACCCTATTCTTTCCTTATTCTCACCAATTTTCGTAACCACACATGGTCCTGCAAGAGAATTACCAACAAATTTATTGATCAACTCCTATAATCCCTTTACGACCTTTCTATCGCATAACAACTTCATACAGGTCTCCAAAAATGTAGTAAGCATGGATGGGTCCATTTCTTCAGATTGCTTATCCTGACTCCCTAAGGTAGAAGCCTCGACGCAGCTTTTCTTTTTCTACCATCAAGGTTTCCTTTGCATGCTCCAAATCAAAGCCAACCTCCTTTCTAGAGCTTTACACACCATTCACATTCTTCAGACCACTTTCCCTTATCTTCGCCAGTTTTCATTCCACTTCATAGCACAATATTCACATAGGGGTCCTCTTTGTAGGGTTCAACCCTCATCATCTGTAGGTTCTGCATAGGTTGCATCCCATTTTCACACATCTTAGCTATTAATACAAGGCAATCTTCTATCACGTGGTCAAACTGGGTACAATATTGGCATGACAGGTGCGTCAAGTTTGTGCATTCTCGCGCATAGTGTCCTAGACCTCTCGCAGGTCTTCCACTTCCTCGACCTCGTCCGTGCCCTAGATATCCTCCTCTCAGCCCCACAGTGCCTTAATCTATAGGCTGATCTTATGTCTGCATTGGATAGGTGGGCATTATTTCCATCATTAACACATAACTACAGAAATTGCACTCATCGTGACCTACTGATTGATAGAAGTTGTAGAAGAGTTGTTGCGATGTCTGTACAAACGTTTGCAACAAGTGAAAATTATCTGTCGCATTTTTTCCAGCTACCTGACATATAGCACACCATAGCATGGGCCCTGCACTTGGCTTTGATTGAGCTTCCATTCCTAGAGGCATCGGCCCTCCTCTTACAGCATAATTTGTGAAGACAGGGCAATGATATTTATCATTCCCTTGACTCTTACATTTCAAACACCAAACCTCTTTGCGCACCTCTGGCTGTGCTGCTCTATCCTTCTTTAGACTTTGAAATTCTAGGCAAAGGTTTTGCAACTCCGCATGAATTTTCTGAACTAAAGAAGCATCTTGAATTGGTGTCTCATGAATTCTCATTGCAATTTCCAGGGCCTGCCTAGGTCCCAATATTTTGCTATGATAAAGAAACCGTCAGATGAGGCAAGAGTGAAGCCACAAAACATTCACGGTGCTTCCCATCATAAGATTCATGTTGCCTTTTCTGATATTGCACTTAAATCTCTAATCCAACTCCCATGGTGCCTCACTAAGTTTCATCATGATTTATTTGAATCCAGAGATCAATTATGCTTTAGATTTGGGCCTACTGAATTCCTTATTTAGCGCAGTCTGAATGTCCGTCAATGCAGCCATCAGGTTCTCAGTACAATACTTAATGTACCATGCAAGAGCATGTTCCTATAAATCAATAACCAACATTTCTTTCGTCATCTGATCATATGTAATGCCCTGGGATTCCCACATAGCCTTCATGACAAACCAAAACTAGTTCGAGTCCTCATTCCCCAAGGCCTTGAAAATGGGAAATTTTAGTGAGTTCACCATATTGAATGGTGGTGGAGGTGGTGGCGGTGTGGGCGAAGGTGTAGGTGTTGGAGGTGAAGATGGAGGTGGTGTGAGTGGATGTGGTATTCGTAGGAACCCTCGCCTTATTAAATGAATAGCACTATACGAAGAAGCTTGTGCTACTTCTTCTTCATCACTTAGAGGAGGCTCAATCAACGGGCTATATTCAGGTTCAGTTCCTTTTCTATCCCTAAATGACTTTCCACTTCACATAGCTCCAAACATCAAGGTAAATGCATAACCTTCTTTTCACACAAGAGCATTTTAATCAAAGTATTCAAAGACCTTAAATACTTACCTCATGGTCCTTTGAAGAAGCATCACTCTGCCTCACTATAGCTAACTAAGCTATTGACCGCAAACTCTGTCACGAATCCTCCAATGATGCAACCACACCAGTGATCGATAGTATTTAGAAGCTTCCAATCTCCACACTAACTCCGAGGTCCACACTATCAGACCGCCAAGCCTCCACCGTCCTTGGCCATCTACCAATTTAGCGATCCACTCATATAATTCGACCGAGAAGGAATAGAAGAAAATTTTATGTATCACTCTTTCGTCAATTGCGGGTTCCTCTTGTATTGCGCTGTGAATTTGTGCATCTTTCTGTCCAACCAATCTTCAATTTTCTTCTTAGTTGAATTCTGTTGATGCAACATCACACCTCTTTATGCAGATCCCGATCTTGGAAATGGAACCATTTGGTGGCTTAGGGGGTCCTGACCCAAGTTTAGAGTTAAGTTAGCCAAGCAAATCCTTACACTATTGGCCCTTTCAGCATCAATCCATGGAGCACAGACTGAAGTCTCACCCGAAGTAGTATGGGGGAATGATGGAACCAAGTTTCCGCACCTAGAGATGGTTATGATGTCATTTTGTATACTAGTTCTGCCTTTGTGCAGATCGAGAAGCTCTCGAGGCTAATCTATATAACTTCCTCTTACATGCCTCTAGACCTTCACGAAGGTCTACTACTGTCTTTCGCGGACCTTAAATAGGAAAATAAACCACTTACGCACTTCTGTAATCACTCCTAAGTATGTTATTATCCATATCGGCTTAAGTGTATGATATCTTTATCATGCATTAAGATATTCTTCATGTAAGTAGTGTTGAAAATGCAACAAAATGATGGAGCTTAGTGAAAGGAAGTCACCTTCACTAAGTGGTCATGCAGGCTATTTTTGGGGCAAAGTCTATTTTTAGACATAAGGATCATGGTCTATGAGTTGAAGGATGCTATTTGTAGATGATTGGTCATGTTGGTAAAAATAGATGGACCTCTATTTTTAGACATATGGGCAGAGTCTATTTTTAGGCTGCCAGGCTAAAAATAGAATAGTCGAATATTATTAGCTCTTAATAATATTTGGACTATAAACATTATCTTATCCTCTTGCAGCACTTCAGTTCGAGCTACGGATGTGGCACATGCAACTGGTAGAAGGAAATACACTTTTATAATGGGTTAGTTGAGCTATTCCATGAAGGACTTCAGTTAGAGCTTCAGTGATTGAGTTCTGTGGAGTTGAATGAGGAGTTGATGGAGTTGTGTTCAGTTTGACTTAGTTGAACTAGTTGTAGTTAGTCTAAATGACAAATAGACTAGTGATGAGTGGTGTGAATTAATTATTAATTAATTCACTAATTATTAACTCATGAATCAACTGAGGAATACATCAGTTAACTCAGTGCATGGACAGTTCAGT
>APFE030531659.1:0-31396 GCA_000404065.3 Pinus taeda | reverse complement strand
ACTACTATCGAAGAACAAAGATCTATATTCATAAATAACACAGGACCATATATGTGTTAACCATACAAATGCATATACGATCAAACATACAAGAACATGGAGGAAAACTTGAATAGCTTTATTAAGATCAAGAATAGCAAGAGGATACAACCATATGTTCTAACCCAGCATCATCCTCCAGTGAGAAAGCCCTTCTTCACCTCAAGTAAAGCTTAGATCACCCAACACTATGAAGTTACACCAGAAAACCAACAACACTTCTCTACAAGATACAAGATTCCAGCCTCTGGATCTCTGTGATGAGGGATCCATATATAGATGATTGTAGGGAGGTGAGTTGTCTTTTCGGGTCTTGATTAGTGTCCTCTCTCTAATAGTTCTTGATTCCACTTGAAGAATGATGATCTCTTACTCATCCCTAGTCAAAAACAGAGAGGCAAGTTTCAGAGGGGGAGCTTCTAGAAGATTCCATGATCTTCCACCTCACAAATTGTCCCTGCCATTTGTCTATTCCCGATCATCGCACCCTACAGAGGAGCCATTCAATATGCATCACACCCTTTACACTGGGAAGGTGATATGCATCGCACCCTCTGCACTGGGTATTCAATATGGTCCAGGTTTGACCATTTCTGAGCAGTTTTTCGTGGAGAACTTTTGGGAGATGATGTAATCAGCTGACCTTGTTCCTTTAGGCAGTGAAGCAACACTTTCAGGGACTTAGGAGCCCTCAGTTTATGGACATTTATGATTGGGGTTGAAGTGCCCAAAAATGTCTATGACATGTGGAGATTCAAGAAATTAACTTGCGATTCAGGAAACTTCTCCCATATAACCAGCCTCCACCCAGGGAGGTTGAGGAAGATAAAAAGGGAAGCAAACCTAAAGCAAATTCACCCTTTCCTGAGAGACTATCCATGACAATCTAGCCTACCCCATAATAGACTTAACTCCTGGGAGAATTGAAACATTTATGTGTGAAGATACCACTTCTCGAAGCCATAAAAGATGTACCTATCTACAATAGGTTGATCAAAGAGAAGTGCTTTAGTCATCCAGGAAGGCGCAAGAGAGATGCCCCAACCATCAATGTCATAGGATGACTGTCCAACTTGATCTTGGGGCAGATAATTTTTCCAAAATATTTAGACCCTAGAAGCCCAGTAGTTGATGTCCACATCATTGGCACAATGGTCCCACATACCTTAATTGATCTGGGAGATGCCATTAATGTGATGAAAAAGGACACAATGCTCAAGCTTAATCTTTAAGGTTCCTTCAGGAAGACCATGATAGTGCTGCAGCTAGTAGACCGTTCCACAGTAACCCTTGAGGGAATTGTGGAAGATGTGATGGTCTCCATTGATTCTTGGGAGTACCCCGCTGATTTCTTAAATCCCAGCCAAAGGCAAAGCTCACTAAGTATCCTCTCATTCTGGGAAGACCCTGGTTGGCTACAGCTGATGCCTACATCAGCTGCCGAGCTAGGAACATGACCATAAAGAATGGGCACATGTCCAAGCAGTTAACTCTATATCCTCCTGCCCAATCCTTGCTAGAACATGATCTACCTCTCTGGTTGGAGAGGAGGATGAGCATGAAGTTTATTTTGCACGACTTTGTACATTAGAAATCACCATGGGGGGAAACCGCAAGATGAGGATGATATGATTGAAAATATGATTTAGAATCCACCTCCCATTGTATCACCATTAGAAAACATAGTAAGAGAAACCAAAAACAACCCCTCAACTGATCTCTGTGTGGCTGACCCCACTCCTATCCGTGTTAAAAATATAGAGTTCGGCCCAGAAAGAACATTGAAAATCAATCCATCCCTATCTACTTCCCAAGAGAAGGAGCTATGCAGCATGCTGAAAAAACATCTAGATGCCTTCGCTTAGAATTATAAGGAGATGAAGGTAATGCACCTTTTTAGTATGTACTCATCATATGTACATCAAGGAAGGATGCAAGCCAGTCAGGCAACCTCAAAGGAGGATGAACCCAGCACTTAAAGATATTGTTAAGGAATAACTATAGAAATTGCTTGATGCAGGATTCATCTATCCCATTTCTAACAGTCAGTGAGTCTCTCCTTTGGTGCTAGTGCCAAAGAAAAATGGTAAATGGAGAATCTATGTCGACTATCAGGAATTGAACAAATCCAGTAAAAAGGACCATTTTCCTTTACCTTTCATAGGTCAAGTGTTAGACGGTGTGGTAGGGAAAAAGTTTTTCTCCTTCTTAGATGGGTCTAGCAGGTACAATCAGATTCAAATCAGCCCAGAAGTCCAACATAAGACCACTCTCACTATCACTGTGGTACCTTTGCATACTGGGTCGTTCCTTTTGGTTTGTGCAACGCTCCAGCCACTTTCCAAAGAGAGGTATTTAGTATATTTTCTGAACTCGTTCATGATGCAGTATAAATATACATGGATGATTTTACTCCTTATGGCTTCAACTTTCAAGAAGCTTTTTCTGACCTAGGAAAAGTTCTAGATAAGTGTATTGAGATGAACCTGTCCCTTTGTCTGGAAAAATTTGCATTCTTGATGACTAAAGGGATTGTGCTAGGTCATGCAATATCTAACAAGGATTGCAGGTGGACCCCAACAAAATCGCCATCATCCAAAGGGTCCCACCCTTCAAAAGGTGAGAGATGTCAGAAGTTTCATAGGCTTAGTTGGATATTACAGGAGATTCATTAAAGACTTCAGCAAGCTAGCCTCGCTTTTTTTTGGCCTCCTAGGCAAATATGTTGAGTTCATATGGTCTGAAAATTGTCAAGAAGCCCTAGATACCTTGAAGAGAAAGTTAGTGATTACCCCAATTCTCAGAGGCCCAAACTGGGCCCTACTCTTTCACATTCACATAGATGCCTCGAACAACACAATAGGAGAAACCTTAGGACTAATTGATGAAAAGTTACCTTATGCCATATAGTTTATATGAAAAAACTTGTCAAAGGCAGATTTAAACTATACAGTGACCGAGAAGGAACTTCTAGCTGTCGTGCATTCCTTAAACAAATTCCGACATTGTATCACGGGCTATCAAACCTTTTTATACACTAATCATGCTGCAATTAGATATTTAATGAACAAATCTGATGTAAATGATCACATTATTAGATGATTTCTTTTACTTTAGTAGTTTGATCTGACCATTATTGATAAGCCTGGTAAAGAGAATGTTGTTGCTGACTTTTTTTCTAGAGTAAATTTGCCTGCACGTGAAGAAGCAATGGTGGATGACCAAATGCTAGATGAACACCTATTTGATATATCAGTACTCTCTCCATGGTTTGCTAATATAGCAAACTACTTGATTTAAGCACAACTCCCACCACACCTATCCTCAAAAGAGAAGAGCAAGATAGTAAGGAAAAGTGCCCCTTTCACCTAGATTGGAAGTAATCTCTTCAAACTTGGCCCAGATCAGATCTTGAGAAGATGTGTCATGGAGGAGGAAGTGTTTGACATCCTCCTGACCTGTCATGATGGGCCTTGTGGAGGTCATTTTGCAGCAAAAAGAACCACCTTCAAGATATTGCAAGCACGCTACTACTGGCCCACTCTTCATCAGGATGTGAAGAGATACACAAGCCAGTGTGATCAAAGTCAGAAGATGGGGAAACACACTCCAAAGGATGAAATGCCCATGCAACCTCAAGTGACCTTTGAACCATTTGAGAAGTGGGGCATGCACTTTGTGGGGCCTACCAACCCCCCTTCGAAGCAGAAGCAACACATCATTGTGTGCACCGACTACCTGACAAAGTGGGCGGATACAAAAGTAATAAAAGAAGTGATAGAGGAGAAAGCAACTGAGTTTTTGAGGGAAAACATATGCTACAAGTTCGGGTATTTGAGAGAGTTGGTCACAGACCAAGGTAGTCAGTTCACTTCCAACCTAATTGAAGACCATCTCACACATCATAAGATCAAGCACAGGACTTCCACCCCTTACCATCCACAAACCAATGGGCAAGTGGAGGTCACTAATAGAGCATTGGAAGGGAGCCTAACCAAGGTAGTGAGCAACAGTAGAAAAGACTGGGTGGACAAATTAGTTGAGGCCACTTGAGCCTACAACACAACATGGAAGACCACCACCGGTTTCACATCCTATCAACTGGTCTATGGGAAGAAGGCTTTGTGTCAATAGAGTTTTAATTCAATACCCTAAGGATGGTAGCTCAGTTGGACCTAGACCTCAGCGATGCATAGAAGGAGAGATTACTTCAGCTCAATGGACTGGATGAATACCGATTGCAAGCCCTTCTCCATATAGAGGCAAATCAACTTCAGAGAGAGATATGGCATGACAAAAATATTAGGGAGAAACAATTCCAAGAGGGAGATTGGGCACTACTTTATGATTCAAGATACAAGGATTTCAAAGGAAAGTTGAAAACAATATGGCTGGGACCCTACACTGTGGAGAAATGCAATGACAATGGTTCAGTTCTGATAAAAACCATTAATGATGAAGCCATCCCTATGCTTGTCAATGGACATTGGTTGAGAGTCTACAAAAAACCCCTCTCCAAGCGAGAGTTTATTGAAGATTTGATTAAAACAGTGAGGGTAGTGGAGCATGTCTTAGCTTCCCCTTCACCTACTCACTAAAGAAAAAAGAGAAAAATAAGGACTCAAGTGAAAACCTCCATGAGGTGCTTGAGTCCCATCAATGGGTTGAAACCTCTTCTAAAGCGGCCTAGTGATGTCAAAATAAAAAATAAAAAAATAAATAAAGGGAAAATAATAAGATCCCTGGGTGAAAACCTCCCTTGGAAACACCCACAGTAGGAAATTAAGGTGAAAACCTCTATGAGGTGCCCTAGTTGTTTTCAAAAAAAAGAAAAAAAGAGAGAAAAAAGAGAAAATAGAGAAAGAAAAAATGAATTTTTATTACATTGCAGGTTTGCAGGAAGACTACAGGGAGCAGAAGAAGGTGCCAACGGGACCTTAACATTCATACCAGCATCCATCGCATCTTCTCTACACCTTCCTCCATCATTTTTGGCATCTCTTTCACCCCATTATATCTCTGTGTTTTCTACAGGAGGGTCCTGTAGGAATTACAGACAGCCAAAAGTGTCTACAGGAGGCAGTTTGAGGGACAAGAAAATCTTCATGAGGAACCTATAATCCCTCTTACCATCTTCAAACCTGCTTGCCATCATTTCCAAGCCTGCATCACACTCCAAGAATCATTATTATTTTTTTTCCTTTCTAAGAAAAAATACAGAAAAGCAGTTTTTTAGTTTTGACAAAAAACAAAGATAAGAGGAAAATGCACCATTACCTTTACCTGAAGCTTACCTACTATCCCTCCATCATTCATCTCCACCTCTGGCATCATTCTTGAGCTCCAAGCACAGGGAAATAGTTGAAGTTTCAAGGGGAGAAGCAGCTACAGGAGCTCCTGTAGGAATTCTTGTAGCAATTGATCCCATACAAGTCCATCACCAACAGCAAGAGAGTGCACATCTGTAAGTTGGAAAGGCACATGCATCTCAGCTCTAGCAAAAGAAGAACTTACAAAAGCACACAACAACACATCAGCAAGCGGAGATAGTATGCATGAAGGAAAATAAAGGCATGCAGTAGAGAAAGCCACAACACCTCACAGTCGATGGCAACAAATACACTCGGATCACAGGTAAGTAGCTAAGTCACTCCTCTATTTGCATTTGTGTAATTAGGAATCATACAAAGGTAACAGGATGGTTGAGATCAAAATATGGAAAGGTGACCAGTTAGCTTGGCCACATTCATTTAGTTGACTCCACTTAACCGAGATGTCACCCACACGTGCGCACAGTCAACTCAAGCAAAAGATGCCAAGGACAGGTAGTGGGAGGAAGAGTTAACTCTGACGTAGTCACGAGGGGATTATTATGAGGGGGGTTATGATGACCAAGCAGGTGGGGACCAATGGTCCTAATTGGGGCAACGTACACCTTGCCAGCTCAACACTCATAATCGAAAATAGCCATAAAACGTAATGCGCACTCCTCCCTGCACATTCTCACCACCTTTTCTTCAGTTTCTCCTCATAACTCAGCCACATAGTAGTCTTCTTATGCTCCCACAGCCTCGTATTCACAACCCTCCATCGATTTCCTCCATATTATTTCTCTCGACATTTTCTACAGGAGCACCTACAGGAAATCTACAGGAGCACCTACAAGAAATCTACAGGAGGGACAACGGGCTTCTACAGGAGGGGCAGTGAGTCATTTTTAAGGGAGAAAATTTGATTTTTGGCATGAATTTTAGTCTAAAGGGGTAGGGCTCATGAATTTCCTCTATTGAATATCAAAATGTGAAAGAATTGGTCTCAAATTGAAGATGAAATGAGTCTTTAACAGGGTAGAACTACATAAAAAAATTTGTTTAAAAAAAAAACACGCACACACAGTCTCCTCTGTTTTTGTATTTCACTCAGCATTCTTTATCTCCACCTCCATATTTGTTTTTTCAAAAGAATTACAAGTAATATGATAGGGGGGGTTATGAGAAAAGAGCCTACTAACTCCACTAGACTCCATGCACATCCTCAAGTGGTGGAAACATTTACAACGGAAAACTGGATGAATTTTTTTGAGAAGTTTAGAGGGTTTGATGATGAAATTGCCCATGAATTTTCTCTCTCTCTGGTCCCTCACACAAGAACTCATGCTACTGTAACCATTAGAGGCCTCTCTATTGAAATAACCAATGAATTCATTGGTAGGGTCACTACCCTCCCTCTTGGGCTGCCTTGGATTAAAGATGAGAAACCAATTGGCCAGGCTGCCAAGAGGAAATTTTTCCAAGATAATGAAACCCCTTTTGAAGACAACAATGGAGTTAGGAGGGCTAGTATACCATATTCCTGGGATGAGGTTAGCTACCAAGTGATCAAATACATTTCTTGTGAGGGCGGGCACAACATTGTTTATGGATATCATTTCAGAATCCTCAAATAATTGAGATATGGCATGGATATTCCAGCACATCAAAAGCTCAGTATCCCTTACTTTCTCCTTCAGTCCCTCATTGACTCCAGCACCAAGGTACAAGTAGGGAATTCACAGTAGCTAGCTCACCATGGCCTAATCAAGATCCTAGTAGAAGAAGCCCTCCATACCTCTACACTCTCTATAGGATGGGAAGTTTTCAAAAATATGACACCTGAGGATGACATCAAGGCATTAACCTATGATGTCAGTCCTGCTATCAGTAAGGAGGGAGAATAGCAAGGAGGAGAAGATGAAGCCAGCAGTGACATAGCAGGAGTAATAAGGGAAGGAGGAAAGAAAAGAAATAGAGGGGGGAAAGTTGAAGAGACAGAGCAGGAAAGAGAAAAAGAGATAGTAGAGGGAGAAAAGGAGGTAGGGAGGGTAGAGAAAAGAGAAGAGTCCCCTGAAACTTTGGAAAGAGAAGCAACAGCTGCTCTCACTGCCCTCAGTACACCAATCAAGCAGAAGCAGAAGAGGAAAAGAAAAACCTCCATGTATTTTAGGGCAAGGAAGAGTACCAGAATTAAACTAGGGAAAAATCAGCCCTGATCAAAGACTCCCATTACCATTGAAGATTCACCATCTGCGAAGGTGAAAGAATCTCCTTCCAAGAAACCCATAACCTATGAAAGGGGGACTCCAAGATCTTCTACATGGAAGGGAAATGCAATCCTACAGGACCCCAAACCAAACATACAGGAGGCTTAAACAGTCCTACAGGAGACACTGTTCAGACTACATGAGACACAAAAACTTGAGGAAAAGATAGGAGGACAGCTAGAGGTGAAAGTGGAAGCACAAGAGCTACAAGAACCTAACCCCCAGCTTAATCTTGACTCCTATTACAGACTACTTGAGGGACACAAGATAATCCCACAAAAATTTGCAATTCCACTATTTTTCGAATTGGAGAAAGAGAGAGTGAGAACACATAAGTGGATGCAGATAGCCAAGTCCGAAGGAGTTGAGGAAATTAGCCACATGGAAAGAAAACTTAGGGAAATGGGTAGGGAATTGAGTGCTCTCAGAGACCGAGAAGCCATTACAAGAAGCCACCTTGAGAATGAGAATGAATTACTAAGGAGGTAGCTGTAGGAGAAAGGTATGCATTTGGCATACATGGCCAACTTATCCATGGAAGCATTACAATGCAGAACACCAACCAAATCTTATGGCCTCTATTTGAAGGATCAATGGCTTCAATTCCAAATACAAAATTTGACACAAAGAGGCACAATGCCTTTCCAAGACTACAGGCACTTCATGGATTTGTGTGACCAAAGCACCTCCGAAGACAAAGCAAAGACGACAGAGTTCTACCTACACAACATGACCCTCACAGACTTGAATATATGGGACACCAATGCCAAGCTAGGGGATATGCAATTAATGGCCATGGCCTCATGGATGAACCATGAAGAATTAAGGGCAACAAAAATGGAAATATTGTTAACAAAAGAGTCGGATGAACCATTGATTGTAAGAGCTGAACTATTAGATCCTATGGCATTCATCAGCACACACAACCTACTTTCCAATGACCCTCTGATTGCCCCTAAATATCTATCCAATCAGGAACAATCCATTGCACACTTTGAAGATATGTTTAGGTTACTTGGGGAGTGCAGTGTGCATGCATGCATTAAAGGATCGAACACCCTACCCCACAACTTGTAGATCAGGGAACACCATTCCCCCATGAGGCTGAAGGAAGCATTGAAAAGAGTGCCAATGTACAAGTGCTCCATGCAAAGGCTGAAGGTCAACTCGATTGACCTCAAACTGAGTCCTCCACTCATATTAGGCATGCTAGAAGGTAGAAGAGAAGAAGAAGAGGAGGAGCAGTGGAAGGACATAGACAGAAAGGTAGGATTTTATGGGGAACATGAGCAGACCACATTGGAAGCTTGAAATGCTAAGGAGGCCACCAGGGCCATAAACAATGAAGAGATTGACTAGGTTGCTCAGAGAATGAGGAACACCTTCAGTATGGGGGTGATGATGAGCCTGTTATAGCTCCACCTGTCATGGGTGTGGAGGCACTAAATGGAACTGATGGAATACCTTGTGAATGGGTGCCAAATGGGAAGAATCCAGTACTAAAAACATTGGCTTGGGATTTTCCTTCGCTATCAACAGTGGGAAACCATCATTGTCTCCTGATTGATAGATTCTTACAGGTGTTCAACTCTAGCTCATCTATTCACACTTGTTAGATTGTACTGGGTACCTTGACGGTCATTATCATTATCGGTGAGTAGTCTCACATTTGTTAACAATATACATCAATGACCGGTAATCAAACGATTTCTCACATGGTCAACTCTAGATCATTTATTCCCATGGTGTAGAAATGTACCACGACGGTCGGTGAAGACCTCAGGTTGCGTCAGCATTCATTGGTTCACTTGATAGTTTCTCCATTGCTGCTAGTTGATACCACTGTGCCTTATATGTTGCAGTCATTCATGGCGACATTCTATATGCTCGCACCTGAGTTTACAGTGTAGTACCATCCTATTCCATCATGTTCAGTTGGTACCTTTTGTGATCAGTCTTTGATATCAGTGATCCGGTTTATTCTTCAGCATCATTGACATTCTTATATGTGATATTCAAACATGTACTTCTTCGATCATGATCAGATGATTTATTATGTATTTTCCAGTTCTTTATACTTGTATACTTAGTGGATCCATTTGTACTTGATATGCAGACATGCTTTACTTTCTCTGAGCATGGGTATGCTCGCCTCAGACAGTGTTTCTTTTTGATCTCCTTTTGTGGCTTGGCAGGCTAAACTTTGGTGAAGTCATTCTCAGTTTTTGGCAGATTTCCTTTCCATGTACTTTCTTAATACATTTCAGCCATCATGTTCCCCTTCTGACCTCATATATTAGGGGGCATCTATTATAGCTCCAAATCTCACTCTTGAGGTTTGTGATGCTGAACTCATGGCCTAGGGCAACCCCTCCTTCTAGACCTGGTCCAAATTTAAAAAATAGTGTTTTATTCCCTATATGTGACATTGCCTTGAGCTAAACACATGTATACGCAGGTATGTGTATACCCAACCTGTGTATAAGTCTCAAAACACTTAAAAAAATTAAATCTCCTTAATTTCGGGCAGAGATCGTGGGTTTTACCTGCTGATCACCTGTTAGTGCCCGTGGCCCAACTGTTCCCAACGAATTCCCAACTAAAAAACTACTTTGGGAGAAGTATAAAAAGGCTTCAATGGGAAGGCCTAAGGTAGGAGAGAAGAGAGAAAGGTTATTATGCTAAGATTTCCCTGACTAGGTCTGAAGATCCTAGTGCCTCCTGCACTTCCCTCATTTATAGGAAACCCTTGTTTCCTTGTGTGATGATGTCTATCTACCATTTGAGATATCATGGAGTAAGTCATGGAAGGAGTTTGTTAAAGGCTTGAGACTGGACGAATCTGGAGGATGGTTCCAGCTGGAGCTTGCAAAAGGACGAATCAGGTGAAATTATTCCTTTCTGTACTTTATTTGTCTATAATAAAAGAAACACTTGTCTTTGTTCCTGACATAAATCTTCTTCATGTTTATGATATCCATGTTATGATTCATATGTGAATGGTTGTTTAATTGCATAACTAACTACCTTTCAATATACTATGAAGATGATTTCTTTATGATGTTTAGTCCATATACTGCTGTACTTTCTTGAATTGATTGTTTTGCAGGTTGAAGGAGAAAAAGGAACTCCAAGAGGGTTTGGACCCCGGAAGATCCTTCTCAAACGTAGGACCCCCAAGTATGCCCCTTATCGTATAGTTTTCTTATCTTAGCATTATGGCTGTATGGAATGTGTGTTTCTCTGTATAGACAACCTCTTATCTCCTAGGGTTTCAACACAAAGACCCTAGGGGAATTTGTCCCTTAACAGAGCCTCATAAATGGGTAATTATATGGGCTCATTTTACCTCCTAACCTAGTTGAATCAACCATTCTCTTAGCTTATTGTATGATTTTCTGATTATATTTATGCTTATAGGGCGAGTCGAGTTAGTTATTATGCCATGTGGTCTAACATGTATTTAATGCAGATTAATGATGGATTTTGAGGTCAAAGTCAAAGATCTAGTGGTCAAACTATAGCAATAACTTGAAGTCGACAGAGAAGAGGACTTACAGGAGGGAATCCCTCTCATTTATTGCTCCTCACTTCGAATTCCCCTTCATTCAGCTCGGAGTACAAGCAGTCGAATCATGCACTAGAAGGCAACCGAGCAAGTGGAAGATGATTGATAGTTATCTCAATTTTTGGGAGCCAAGCCTCCCTGATTTTAAGGAAGTTGTTGGTAACTTCACATATATAAGTAGAGAGACCTAGAGCCTCACTAGGGTTAGATTTTTTGCTTGTGTAAACTCTACTCAATTTTCGAGCTTACTATTTTATGATAGTTTTATGTAATCCTTCTATTTTTTGAAAATGAAGATGGAATCCATTTTGAGCTAGCACTGAGTTACCTCAGAGAGCTGAAGCTCTTGTGTTATGGCCCAATACAAGTAGCCAAGCTTCTCTTTACTTGTATTTGTATGCTTTACTTCAGTTTGTATATTAATTTGTTGTTAGATGTATTTTCTTATGGTTAAGAATAAGTTTCTTTTGATGATTTAGTAGCTTGCTTCCATTTATGATTTCTGTATCTAGTTAAGTGGTGATCAGAGAAGATTCAAAAGGAGTGTAACAGCACCTTGGCCTCTCTTCCTCCCTCTGGGACCATGATTTGAGGCAAAAACCCTCTTGCTGCCCCAAAAACACAGATTTTCCTCATTCCTAGGACTTCTAGTGTTTGTAGCTCTCTAGTAGATTGATAGTCCATTTTTTCTTTTCTTTATATATTATTTATCATGTTCACTTCTTGATTTGAAATAGTCCTTTTGCATGCTTTCCTTTCTTACAAAATTTCCGAGTGTCTCCTTCTATACATCATAGTTTAGGCCATTGTAATGCAAAACTCTGTTTTTCCTAGGATGAATTCATTTCATTTGTTGCTTGATCTTCTTGGTTGACCGTCAGTTTGTATGCAATAGATCTCTTCCAGAAGTAGGCCAACTTACCATCAAACATACCCTCCATCTGATCCCTGCCCTATAGGTCTCCCAAACCTCACCTCAATTCTTCCCTAGTTTCCTTCATTTTCCCTAGAACTTCTTCCTCGCTCCTTGAGCAAACCCAATCATCTTTCTCTCTCTTAGTGATCCATGGCAGATGTTAGGGGCCCTAAAACCTCATTCAAACCTTCATCCACCTTTTCCACCCACTCTCACACCCTCAAAATAGTAGAAATTTCTCTCGGCCTCCTCCTATAGGCGTCTTGTAGTTTCCTTCTTTTCCTCGTGTAGTTTTCTTATGTCCTCCTGTAGTTTTACATGTAGGCTTTCTTTTGAAGAACGAGTGTGGGAAAGGCCTCTAGAAGGCCACCTAAGACCTCCTAGGACCTATCCACACCATCCTACATTCTCTTAAGCTCCAAAACTTCTCTCTGATGCAACTTGTTTGCTGCCAAACCCACACACAATAAATTAGAGGCATGTTAAATACTCATAAAAACACATAAAAATCCAAAAATATGTTTTTTTGCTTTTTTACTTCTAGAAATAGCATGGTTAGATGTTGTTTACTTCTTGAAGTAGGTAATAGCATTCCTTTCATGGTTTTTATAGTGTTTTTGGCAAAAGTAGAATTTGCTTGTTAATTAGGGTTTACTAGGTTTTGCTTTACATTCAAGTCTTTCTCCTTTCTGTAGTTAGAGTAGCATCTGTAGAGTAATATTTCTTTCCTTTCATCACACATAGAGCCTCTTCTAAAATTCATAGAAGTTGTCTTGAGCTCCGAGTGATCTCACGCCGGCTGACCAAGTGACAACCTGCAGTGAGAACTAGTACTTGTGCATATAGCACCGACGCTTCCAAGTTTGTTACAAACTACCGGGTTGATAAAAGTAAAGTTGGTAGCGCAAAAGTTGCAACATTCTTGCTGCAATACTCGTGCTCATCATCAACCTAGATGTTTTGGAGCCAAACGTTCATTTTTCTAAAACTCAAATTTTCTCTTTTAACAAGGTCATGAAGAACATGCCGTGGGATTTTTTCCTTTGACAATGACATGAAGAACATGCTTTAAAAATATGTCAATTACTAAAGTAATAATTATGAATATTGACCGTAATTACAAAATTCAACACCCCCTCCTAGCTAGGGAGGTATTCATAATGACTATCTATATGTTCTCATGTTGAAAAAATTCTCTAAGAAAAGGTTATAAAGAATCAAATTACCATAATCAGGTAAACAATTGTGACACGTGGTAAAAAAATGTTACTGTAATCAGGTCAAAAAGTATGACACATGGTAAATGAGTAGCATCAATAGATTACCATAGTCTAGTCAAACAACTTTGGCACATGGTAAGTTAACAACATCAACATGTTACCATAATTTGGGTTAGTACCTCAGACCTATGGTATATCCTCACCATAATATGGGTTAGTAGTTTAGACACATGTTACATCATCACTATAATTGAGGTCAGTACATCATAACTATATATCCTCACCATAATTTAGGTCAGTACTTCAAACACATGGTACATCATTTATCATCAACTAATCACCGTAATTTGTGTTGGTACTTGACATATGGAATCTATGCTAGTCTTGGTCCACCATAATTTAGGTAAATATATTTGACACATGGTGAATCTAAAAATACCATACTCTTGCTGAGTAATTCATGGAATGATGTTAAATGAACCTGACACTCTAAGACCATTCTTCCTCATTCATGTGAACATACTAGACACAAGAAAAATGATTATCCTATGCCAGAACATTCTCCCTAATTTACATCAATATACTTGACATAGGGAGAATGCAATCCATAATACTCTCTCATCAACATTCCCTCTCACTGTGAGGGGTGCTCCCAACAAGTCCAAGCCTTTCCTTGAAGTATATAAACCATGGCCAAGGAAAATATGCTTGACTATAAAATAAAACTGATGTCATATTGCTTCCTTCTATACCATCCCTTGGTATAGATCTTACTATGCTTCAACCTCACATCATGGTCGCCCCATGCACCTAATCAAAATAGTCCTGCAAGTATCCTCTAAATTCATAATGATTCTCAAACTTGAAATCTAGCTACAATATACACAACCTTTGCAATGTTGAGTGTTGATAAAAGAAGTTATAATGGAGCCCAAATTGAAGCAATATCTTAATGAACTCTTTCTTTCTTCAACTCACTCTTCCCAATATGCATCTACAACTGTACATAACTGTTTGAGATGAATATCAAATCATAACTAATTTTTCCATGACTAATTGTACCATGTTCGTACACCAACCCTTTTACTAGGTATATCACAATATTTGATTCTTTGTCATTGTGAATGGGTGCTCCTTCTCATATTGATACATATCCACTTGTGGTAATTTTGGTTCCTCCCTCTACCACTATTTTCTTTCAGCTATCTAGCTTGACAATGTCAATGACAATCCATCATCTCAAATGTAGATGTCCACTCCATCTCAAGCTAAAGAAAGGCTTTCTAACTACTCTCTCTATCACATGAGTACTTCTTCTTTCATCAGAGATCAATCAAATATGAGTAATATTGATCCATCAATCAAAGCCAAAGCTTAGCATATCTACTTGTGATTGTACAAAGCCTTCTTCAATCATGAGACTTATTCTCATGTATCTAAGAGCTTTGAGGTAGCTTTATGTACACTCCTTATTCCCTAATTACTTCATTAGGAGAAACTATATTTGCATCCACTTGGTGAAATTTACAAATCAATAGTTCTAAACCAAGTGTACCTTACAATTGGAGAAAATTTATTGCATTATCCTCTCCCTCTTTCTAGGAGAACGTTCTATTATCAATTTTCCCTTTGTACTTGTCTATCTTGCCATTTGTTGCATGCAAGATCTTGTAGATAGATCCATTTGGAAGTTACCACTTTCTTCCCTTCAACACAATCTAGGTATACTTCAAATTTATTGATCTTCCTACTCCCTCTGATCTCAGATCTCATCTAGTACAATATCTCTCGATATGAGCAACGATTCTAGAATGTCCTCTTGTCACATGCTTTGATTTTCTCTTGCACTTCTTCTATCTACCGCTAGAGCATTGGCATCGTTCAACACATTGCACTCCTCACTAGGAGACCATGGAATATTAATTACAACTAAGCTAAGGTTACAAAGATAAGAGACTCACTTAAACAATGTAACAACAACAATAATAAAAGAGGAGAAATATACAATAGTTATATTTTGAGAGTTATAGGGAAGTGTAAGATCCCTCTAGATATTAGCCTTGTTCAATCCATCTGGTAACTGTATTATCCTCATCCTCACCATCAACATGATTTTATACCTTCCTTACTAGAGTTATAGTTTCTTTTTTTAGTGAAAACATTAATTTAGCTCTTAGGGTTTTTTCCTCAAACCCTAAAGATTTCTTATTCAAGCCCTTTTAAATATCTAGGGTTTTCAAACCCTATATTTCCTATTCTTGTATCCACATATCAAAACCCTAGAATTGATATGCTCTTTACATAGGAGATGAGCTTTATCATATTCATCAATAAATCGAAGGAAGACTTGTTCAATGATTATCCTTAGTCTCTTCAAACCAAGTAACTCTACTTTCTCATAATCATTGTAGCAACAAAAATATTTTGTCCTTAGATACTTAGTACTTATTTCAGTGGAATCCATCATTCTGGACCAAGCATTTGATATCAGTATCCAAAATTTCTCACAACAATCTATGTGGCATCAACATTTTAGAAACATATACATTCAAGAACTTAGGAGAGAGAGTGTTTCTCTACTGAGGGTTATAGTATGGTGATGTTGTTTGATTTGGCCTAATAGTGATGTTGGTGTTGATGGAGCTATTGTTTGAGTTTTTTTCTTGTTGTTGGTTTTATGTGTTGGTGAACATATTTTCTACTATGGCCATGACATGGAGAGATTTTTGTTGTTTCAAAACGAGAGAGAGTATTTGACAGAGTTATTGTGTCTCCTACTTTCTTTCATGATGCAATGGGGAGCGAGAGAGTTTTCAAAATTTTGATATATTGAGATTAGATTTAGCTAGTGTCTAGGAGGAGTATTGTCTATTCGCATATGGTTACCATTGATGAGTTTATGCCTTTCCCATTTATTTCAAAGGGGGAGTGATCAAGGATATCAATTTTCTGAGGTTAGTATCAGTTGTTTTGATTAGCTGGAGTTGTCATCAATGACAAAGGGGGAGATTGTTGGCATTGGTGTTGTGTTTGATGGTTGGCATTGATGTCAATACTCAACCTAGTTATGACTTTGCGTTAGATGTGCACTAGTTAGTACCAGAGCTATATGATTGTTAGATTTTTGTACATGTTTTTTATTTATTATGAATCCTTGTAATGATGAAAATGATGTGTCTTATCAAGCTCTATACTTGTATTTTCTACTACGAAAGTTGAGCATACTATCCATTCTAATGGAGATTGTAATGGCTCTCAGGCGTGTTGAGTCAAAGTGTATGTGATCTTGGCTGTCATTTTCATAGTCTTGTATTTGATGATGTAGTCATATAAAAGTGTGTGTGAATTATGTTGGTCATTTTCATCAAAATAATTATTCAACCATGTAAGCACACATTAGTGCAAATTTGCATTTCGTTTTCATAGCTCCATTGCATTAGGTGAAAGATGTAAATATTAAGTCCTTGGAGTCTTTGGCGTCAGTTGATTTCTACAACCATGTAGGATATCTATGAAGCCCCGTAATTTATGGTCAAGCCCTTTGGTCAAGAGTCGGTCATTTGGTCCATGAGGTATAACTTTCAGCAAGAAGGCTTTCTTTGTAGGTTGTTGATGATGATGATGCTGAGAGGGATTTTGTCTAGTGCGTTTGCTAAGAAGATATAATTGTTGTGTTTCTACCTGAGGGAGTATGTATGGTCATGATTGTTGCTTTGGCCTTATCTATGTATATGCTACTACTATATTTTTTCAAGGATAATATGGTTGATTACAGGATGGTGCTATTGCTCATTGAGTTAGGAGAGATAGTGCTTTTCTATTTATGGCTATAGTATGGTGATGTTGTTTGAGTTGGCCTCATAGTGTTTTTGGTGTCGATGGAACTATTGTTTGGGTTTGTTGTTGTTGTTGGCTCTATGTGTTGGTGATCATATTGTCTACTACTTCCATGACATGTAGAGATTGTTGTTGTTGCTTCAAGAGAGAGTGTATTTGATAGAGTTATTACTGCTCCCACTCATTGTCATGCTGCTATGGGGAGCAAGAGATTTTGTTGCTTGTTGATATATTGTGATAGGATCTATCTAGTGCCTAGGGGGAGTATTGTCTGTTCAAATATGGTTACCATTGTTTATTTTATCCCTTTATCATTGATGTTAAAGGGGAAGTAATCGAAGTTATCAATCTTCAAAGGTCACTATCAGTTGTTTTGATCAGTTGGAGTTGCCATCAATTCCAAAGATGCAGATTGTTGGCATTAGTGTTGTTTTTAATGGTTGACATTAGTATAAGCTGGGTTATGAATTTGTGTTCGATGTGAACTAGTTAATAAAAGATCTAGATGATTGTTAACAGTGGTGTGTGTTATACTATTCTTGTTGTGTGTTATAGATATTGAGTTTTAGATGATTGCTTATGCATATGCTTATTTGGTACACGTATTGACCATGATTGGTTGCAGTTGTATGCCGTATTGTCTTGTGTACGAATGTTTTGTTCCACTAGATGGTATTCGATTATGTGCATGTGGATTTGAATGTTGTGGAGTAGCCTTGCTTGGGAGTGTGGAGATAACTATGTCATTTGCAGGACTTTTCATTGATGGTGTAAGTGCTGGAATAGTGATGGAATGAGTTCTAGATGTTTGGAAGAGGTTTGGGCTGAGATGCATTTCATTATTCCCTATACTCTACCCTAGCCATTGGGAGGTAGGCCCATCCATGCGACTAGAGGTCTTTAGCTGCTGGGAGGAAGGCATGTGTGTGTGGCTGCAACTAAGATGTGCCTATTGGGAGCACTTGTCTGAGGATATGACCATGAATAAAAAAATACCTTGGTAAGCTTGAGCATGAGTATAATAATACCATGGTATTTCCCTTGGTATTTGATTGGAGGTGAATGAGGATAATTTGCTATACATATGTGTATGTGTGTGTGTGTGTGTGTGTCATGTTGATTGAAACAAAAAAGATTGGTGAGAGTCAAAGAGTGCTACAAGTGCTTGTAACGCCTATTGTACATATTTAGCAGGTTTGAGTAGTTTTCACATATGTTTTCATTTTCATATCAGAACATAGAGAGGTTGTTGGGTTGCTCGTGTTGAGCAGATTTGAGAACCTAGTTTGAAATATTGTGAAATGTGGTTCACAGGGAGGATTTGAAGGTGTATAGGCTTTATGCTAGTGGATGCTAGAAAACAGTCATTACAGGAGGAGAATATCCATATGTGGTGGCAGATAGTCGAGTAGTATCTGGGCAAGGCTCGTTGGTTGTGGAGGCTTCTAGCTGATTGTTTTATGTAGATTTATATGAGAAGAAACATCGTAGTTGATGGGTGCCAATATACTATTATAATAGTGAGTCAAGTGTTCTAACTCATGGAGCCAAGCTACTCTATGTACAAAAATATTAGTTATTATTAGAAGATCTGAGTAGTGCAATGGCAGGTTGTTTTTTACCTTGAAGGGGGCTTTCCATGAGAACGCTTGTGTCCTCTTGTGTGGATGTCTATTGATATTGTTCATGGTGTTTATTCTAGTCTTACATTCATATTTCTGATTTGATGATGGGTTAGTGATATTTAGAGTGTTTTGTAAAAGATTTAAAACTTTAATTAAAACCCTATAATCATTGATTCACTACCCTGTCTGAGTAGTGACGCCATTTCCAACATATTCATCAATATTTGATGTAATCAGAGTTGGTCCCTTGATTTACATCATAATACAAAAACAAGATTTGGTACTATTTCGTGTTGAAGATTGTTAACAAAAGAGTCGGATGAACCATTGATGGTAAGAGATGAACTATCAGATCCTATGGCACTCATCAGCACACACAACCTACTTGCTAATGACCCTTAGATTGCCCCTAAATATCTATCCAATCAGGAACAAGCCATTGCACATTTGGAAGATATGTTTAGGTTACTTGGGGAGTACTGTGTGTATGCATGCATTGGAGGATCGAACACCCTACCCCACAAATTGTAGATCAGGGAACACCATTCCCCCATGAGGCTGAAGGAGGCATTGAAAAGAGTGCCAATGTATAAGCGCTCCATGCAAAGGCTGAAGGTCAACTCGATTGGCCTCAAACTGAGTCCTCCACTCATATTAGGCATGCTAGAAGGTAGAAGAGAAGAAGAAGAGGAGGAGCAGTAGAAGGACATAGACAAAAAAAGTAGGATTTTATGGGGAACATGACCAGACCACATTAGAAGCCTGGAATGCTAGGGCGGCCACTAGGGCCATAAAAGGCAAAGAGATTGACTAGGTTGCTCAGAGCATGAGGAACACCTTCAGTAGGGGGGTCATGATGAGCCTCATAAATGGGTAATTATATGGGCTCATTTTACCTCCTAACCTAGTCAAATCAACCATTCTCTTAACTTATTGTATGATTTTCTGATTATATTTATGCTTATAGGGTGAGTCAAGTTAGTTATTATGCCATGTGGTCTAACATGTATTTAATGCAGATTAATGATGGATTTTGAGGTCAAAGTCAAAGATATAGTGGTCAAACTGTAGCAATAACTCGAAGTCGACAGAGGAGAGGACTTATAGGAGGGAATCCCCCTCATTTATTGATCCTCACTTCGAATTCCCCTTCATTCAGCTCGGAGTACAAGCAGCCGAATCATGCACTAGAAGGTAACCGAGCAAGTGGAAGATAATTGATAGTTATCTCGATTTTTGGGAGCCAAGCCCCCTTGATTTTAAGGAAGTTGTTGGTAACCTAAAATGTATAAGTAGAGAGGCCTAGGGCTTCACTAGGGTAGGATTTTTTGCTTGTGTAAACTCTACTCAAATTTAGAGCTTACTATTTTATGACAGTTTTATGTAATCCTGCTAATTTTTTGAAAATGAAGACGGAATCCATTTTGAGCTAGCACTGAGTTACCTTAGAGGGCTAAAGTTATTGTGTTATGGCACAATACAATCATCCAAGCTTCTCTTGTATTTGTATGCTTTACTTCAGTTTGTAGACTAATTTGTTGGTAGATGTATTTTTCTTATGGTTAAGAATAGGTTTCTTTTGATGATTTAGTAGCTTGCTTCCATTTATGCTTTCTATATTTGGTTAAGCGATGATCAGAGAAGATTCAAAAGGATAGTAAAAACACCTTGGCCTCTCTTCCTCCCTCTGGGACCATGATTTGAGGCAAATATTCTCGTGCTGCCCCAAAAACATAGATTTTCCTCATTCCTAGGACTTCTAGTGTTTGCAACTCTCTAGTAGATTGATAGTCCATTTTTGCTTTTCTTTATATCTTATTTATCATGTCCAATTCCTAATTTTCAATAGTTCCTTTGCATGCTTTCGTTTCTTACAAAATTTCCCAATGTCTCCTTCTATACATCATAGTTTAAGCCATTGTAATGCAAAACTCCGTTTTTCCTAGGATGCAATCATTTCATTTGTTGCTTGATCTTCTTGGTTGACCGTTAGTTTGTATGCAGCATATCTCTTCCAAAAGTAGGCCATCTTACCATCAATCATACCCTCCATCTGATCTCTGCCCTATAGGTCTTCTAAACCTCAACTCAATTCTACCCTAGTTTCCTTCATTTTCCATAAAACTTCTTCCTCCCTCCTTGAGCAAACCCAATCATCTTTCTCTCTCCTAGTGATTCATGGAAGATGTTAGGGGCCCTAAAACCTCATTCCAACCTTCATCCACCTTTTCCACCCACTCTCACACCCTCAAAACAGCAGAAACTTTTCTCGGCCTCCTCCTGTAGGCGTCATGTAGTTTCCTTATTTTCCTCCTGTAGTTTTCCTATGTCCTCCTGTAGTTTTTCATGTAGGCTTTCTTTTGAAGACCGAGTGTGGGAAAGGCCTCCAGAAGCCCACCTAAGACCTCCTAGGACCCATCCACACCATCATACATCCTCCTAAGCTCCAAAAAGTGCCCTCTAATGCAACTTGTTCGCTGCCACTCCCACACACAATAAATTAGAGGCATGTTAAATTCACATAAAAACATGTAAAAATCCAAAAATATATTTTTTTGCTTATTTACTTCCGGAAATAGCATGGTTAGATGTTTTTTACTTCCTGAAGTAGGTAATAACATTCCTTTCATGGTTTTCATAGTGTTTTTGGCAAAAGTAGAATTAGCTTGTTAATTAGGGTTTACTAGGTTTTACTTTACATTCGAGTCTTTCTTTCCTTTCATCACACATAGAGCTTCTTCTAAAATTCATAGAAGTTGGCTTGAGCTCCTAGTGATCTCATGCCGACTGACCAAGTGACAAACTGCAGTGAGAACTAGTACTTGGGCATATAGCATGGACGCTTCCAATTTTGTTACGAACTACCGGATTGATAAAAGTAAAGTTGGTAGTGCAGGAGTTGCAACATTCTTGCTTCCATACTTGTGCTCATCACCAACCTAGATGTTTTGGAGCCAAATGTTCATTTTTCTAAAACTCAAATTTTCTCTTTTAACAAGGTCATGAAGAACATGCCGTGGGATTTTTTCCTTTGACAAGAGCATGAAGAACATGCTTTAAAAATATGTAAATTACGAAAGTAATAATTATGAATATTGACTATAATTACAAAATTCAACACTCCCTCTTAGCTAGGGAGGTATTCATAATGACTATCTATATGTTCTCATGTTGAAAAAATTCTCTAAGAAAAGGTTATAAAGAATCAAATTACCATAATCAGGTAAACAATTGTGACACGTGGTAAAAAAATGTTACTGTAATCAGGTCAACAAATATGACACAGGGTAAATGAGTAGCATCAATAGATTACCATAATCTAGTCAAACAATTTTGGCACATGGTAAGTTAACAACATCAACATGTTACCATAATTCGGGTTAGTACCTCAGACCTATGGTATATCCTCACCATAATATGGGTTAGTACTTTAGACACATGGTATATCATCACTATAATTGAGGTCAGTACTTCATAACTATATATCCTCACCATAATTTAGGTTAGTACTTCGGACACATGGTACATCATTTATCATCAACTAATCACCGTAATTTCTATTGGTACTGACATATGGAATCTATGCTAGTCTTGGTCCACCATAATTTAGGTAAATATATTTGACACATGGTGAATCTGAAAATACCATACTCTTGCTGAGTAATTCATGGAATGATGTTAAACAAACCTAACACTCTAAGACCATTCTTCCCCATTCATGTGAACATACTAGACACAAAAAAAATGATTATCCTATGCCAGACCATTCTCCCCAATTTACATCAATATACTTGACATAGGGAGAATGTCAATCCATAATACTCTCTCATCAACATTCCCTCTCACTGTGAGGGGCACTCTCAAAAGTCTAAGCCTTTCCTTGAAGTATACAAACCATGGCTAAGGAAAATATGCTTGACTATAAAATAAAACTGAAGTCATATTGCTTCCTTCTATACCATCCCTTAGTATAGATCTTACTATGCTTCAACCTCACATCATGGTCGCCCCATGCACCTAATCAAAATAGTCCTGCAAGTATCCTCTAAATTCATAATGATTCTCAAATTTGAAATCTAGCTACAATATACACGACATTTGCAATGTTGAGTGCTGATAAAAGAAGTTATAATGGAGCCCAAATTGAAGCAATATCTTAATGAACTCTTTCTTTCTTCAACTCACTCTTCCCAATCTGAATCTACAACTGTACATAACTGTTTGAGAAGAATATCAAATCATAACTAATTTTTGCATGACTAATTGTACCATGTTGGTACACCAACCCTTTTACTAGGTATATCACAATAGTTGATTCTTTTTCACCGTGACTAGTTGCTCCTTCTCACATTGATACATATCCAGTTGTGGTAATTTTGGTTCCTCCCTCTACCACTATTTTCTTTCAGCTATCTAGCTTGACAATGTCAATGACAATCCATCATCTCAAATGTAGATGTCCACTCCCTCTCAAGCTAAAGATAGGCTTTCTAACTGTTGTCTCTATCACATGAGTACTTCTTCTTTCATTAGAGATCAATCAAATATGAGTAATATTGATCCATCAATGAAAGCCAAAGCTTAGCATATCTACTTGTGATTGTACAAAACCCTTCTTCAATCATGAGACTTATTCTCATGTAGCTAAGAGCTTTGAGGTAGCTCTATGTACACTCCTTCTTCCCTAATTACTTCATTAGGAGAAACTATATTTGCATCCACTTGGTGAAATTTACAAATCAATAGTTCTAAACCAAGTGTACCTTACAATTGGAGAAAACTTATTGTCATTATCCTCTCCCTCTTTCTAGGAGAACGTTCTATTATCAATTTTCGCTTTGTATTTGTTTACATTGCCATTTGTTGCATGCAAGATCTTGTAGATAGATCCATTTGGAAGCTACCACTTTCTTCCCTTCAACATAGTCTAGGTATACTTCAAATTTATTGATCTTCCTACTCCCTCTGATCTCGGATCTCATCTAGTACAATACCTCTCGATATGAGCAATGATTCTAGAATGTCCTCTTGTCACATGCTTTGATTTTCTCTTGCACTTCTTCTATCTACTACTAGAGCATTGGCATCGTTCAACACATTGCACTCCTCACTTGGAGACCATGCTAGATTAATTAAAACTAAGCTAATGTTACAAAGACAAGGGACTCACTTAAACAATGTAACAACAATAATAATAAAAGAGGAGAAATATACAATAGTTATATTTTGAGAGTTATAAGGAAATATAAGCTCCCTCTAGATATTAGCCTTGTTCCATCCATCTGGTAACTGTATTGTCCTCATCCTCACCATCAACATGATTTTATACCTTCCTTACTAGAGTTACAATTTCTTTTTTAGTGAAAACATTAATTTAGCTCTTAGGGTTTTTTCCACAAACCCTAAAGATTTCTTATTCAAGCCCTTTTAAATATATAGGGTTTTCAAACCCTATATTTCTTATTCTTGTATCAACATATCAAAACCCTAGAATTGATATGCTCTTTACATAGGAGATCAGCTTTATCATATTCATCAATAAATCGAAGGAAGAGTTGTTCAATGATTATCCTTGGTCTCTTCAAACGAAGTAACTCTACTTTCTCATGATCATTGTAGCAACAAAAATACTTTGTCCTTAGATACTTATTATTTATTTCAATGGAATCCATCATTCTGGACCAGGCATTTGATATCAGTATCCAAAATTGCTCACAACAATGTATGTGGCATCAACATTTTAGAAACATATACATTCAAGAACTTAGGAGAGAGAGTGTTTCTCTACTAATGGTTATAGCATGGCGATGTTGTTTGATTTGGCCTGATAGTGATGTTGGTGTTGATGGAGCTATTGTTTGAGTTTTTTTCTTGTTGTTGGTTTTATGTGTTGGTGAACATATTTTCTACTATGGCCATGACATGGAGAGATTTTTGTTGTTTCTCCAGGAGAGAGAGTATTTGATAGAGTTATTGTGTCTCCTGCTTTCTTTCATGATGCAATGGGGAGTGAGAGAGTTTTCAACTTTTTGATATATTGAGATTAGATTTAGCTAGTGTCTGGGAGGAGTATTGTCTATTCTCCTATGGTTACCATTGATGAGTTTATCCCTTTCCCATTTATTTCAAAGGGGGAGTGATCAAGGATATCAATTTTCTAAGGTCGGTATTAGTTGTTTTGATTAGCTGGAGTTGTCATCAATGACAAAGGGGGAGATTGTTGGCATTAGTGTTGTGTTTGATGGTTGGCATTGATGTCAATACTCAACCTAGTTATGACTTTGTGCTAGATGTGCACGAGTTAGTACCAGAGCTATATGATTGTTAGATTTTTGTACATGATTTTTATTTATTATGAATCCTTGTAATGATGAAAATGATGAGTCTTATCATGCTCTATCCTTGTATTTTCTACTACGAAAGCTGAGCATACTATCCATTCTATTGGAGATTGTAATGGCTCTGAGGTGTGTTGAGTCAAAGTGTATGTGATCTTGGATGCCATTGTCATAGTTTTGTATTTGATGATGTAGTCCTATTAAAGTGTGAGTGAATTATGTTGGTCATTTTCATCAAAATAATCAATTAACCATGTAAGCACACATTAGTGCAAATTGGCATTTGGTTTTCATAGCTCCATTGCATTAGGTGAAAGATGTAAATATTGAGTCCTTGGAGTCTTTGGCATCAGTTGATTTCTACAACCATGTAAGATATCCATGAAGCACTCTAATTTATGTTCAAGGCCTTTGCTTAAGAGTCGGTCATTTGGTCCATGAGGTGTAACTTTCAGCAAGAAAGCTTTCTTTGTAGGCTATTGATGATGATGATGCTGAGAGGGATTTTGTCTAGTGTGTTTGCTAAGAAGATATAATTGTTTTGTTTCTACCCGAGGGAGTATGGATGGTCAGGATTGTTGCTTTGGCCTTATCTATGTATATGCTACTACTATATTTTTTCAAGGATAATATGGTTGATTACAGGATGGTGCTATTGCTCATTGAGTTAGGAGAGATAGTGCTTCTCTATTTATGGCTATAGTATGGTGATGTTGTTTGAGTTGGCCTCATAGTGTTTTTGGTGTCGATGGAACTATTGTTTGGGTTTGTTGTTGTTGTTGGCTCTATGTGTTGGTGATCATATTGTCTACTACTTCCATGACATGTAGAGATTATTGTTGCTACTTCAAGAGAGAGTGTATTTGATAGAGTTATTACTGCTCCCACTCATTGTCATGTTGCTATGGGGAGCAAGAGATTTGTTGCGTGTTGATATATTGTGATAAGATCTATCTAGTGCCTAGGGGGAGTATTGTCTGTTCAACTATGGTTACCATTGTTTATTTTATCCCTTTATCGTTGATGTTAAAGGGGAAGTAATCGAAGTTATCAATCTTCAAAGGTCACTATCAGTTGCTTTGATCAACTGGAGCTGCCATCAATTCCAAAGATGTAGATTGTTGGCATTAGTGTTGTTTTTAATGGTTGACATTGATATAAGCTAGGTTATGAATTTGTGTTGGATGTGAACTAGTTAATACAAGATCTAGATGATTGTTAACAATGGTGTGTGTTATACTGTTGTTGGTGTGTGTTACAGATGTTGAGTTTTAGATGATTGCTTATGCATATGCTTATTTGGTAAAGGTATTGACCATGATTAGTTGCAGTTGCATGTCATATTGTCTTATGTACAATTGTTTTGTTCCACTAGATGGTATTCGATTATGTGGATGTGGATTTGAATGTTCTGGAGTAGCATTGCTTGGGAGTGTGGAGATAACTATGTCATTTGCTGGACTTTCCATTGATGGTGTAAGTGCTGGAATAGTTGTGGAATGAGTTCTAGATGTTTGGAAGAGGTTTGGGCTGAGATGCATTTCATTATTCCCTATACTCTACCCTGGCCATTGGGAGGTAGGCCCATCCATGCGACTAGAGGCCTTTAGCTACTGGGAGGAAGGCATGTGTGTGTGGCTGCAACTAAGACATGTCAATTGGGAGCACTTGTCTAAGGATCTGACCATGAATAAACAAATACCTTGGTAAGCTTGAGCATGAGTATAATAATACCATGGTATTTCCCTTGGTATTTGATTGGAGGTGGACGAGGATAATTTGCTATGCATATGTGTATGTGTGTGTGTGTGTGTGTCATGTTGATTGAAAAAAAATATATTGGTGAGAGTGAAAGAGTGATACAAGTGCTTGTAAGGCCTATTGTACATATGTAGCAGGTTTGAGTAGTTTTTGCATATGTTTTCATTTTCATATGAGAACATAGAGAGGTTGTTGGGTTGATCGTGTTGAGCAAATTTGAGAACCTAGTTTGAAATATTGTGAAATGTGGTTCACGGGGAGGATTTGAAGGTGTATAAGCTTTATGCTAGTGGAGGCTAGCAAACAGTCATTACAGGAGGAGAATATCCATATGTGGTGGCGGATAGTCGAGTAGTATCTGGGTAAGGCTCGTTGGTTGTGGAGGCTTCTAGCTGATTGTTTTTTGTATATTTATATGAGAAGAGACTTCGTAGTTGATGGGTGCCAATATACTGTTATAATAGTGATTCAAGTGTTCTAACTCATGGAGCCAAGCTACTCTATGTAAAAAACAATTAGCTATTATTAGAAGATGTGAGTAGTGCAATGGCAAGTTGTTTTTTACCTTGAAGGAGGTTTTCCATGAGAACGCTTGTGTCCTCTTTTGTGGATGTCTATTGATATTGTTCATGGTGTTTATTCTAGTCTTACATTCATATTTCTAATTTGATGATGGGTTAGTGATATTTAGAGTGTTTTGTAAAAGATTTAAAACTTTAATTAAAACCTTATCATCATTGATTCACTACCCCCTCTGAGTAGTGATGCCATTTCCAACATATTCATAAATATTTGATGTAATCAGAGTTGGTGCCTTGATTTACATCATAATACAAAACAAGATTTCGTATTGTTTCATGTTTAAGGGATTCCACATTAAATCATTTTTTTCAAATATTATGTGATTATTTCTTTCTGATGTTTTGTTGAACAATTTACAATTGAATACATAACTGCTTTAGGTAGAAAGGAAAATCTATAACTCACTGATTCGCTCGCCCCTTTTATCAATTCCTGATTCCCATCACTTTCATGATTTTATATTTTTTTAGCATATTTGGAAAAGGAAATTATATGTATTACATAATTTAAATAGAAAATGTTGATATTATAAAATTTTTGTCTTACATTTATTTTTACTAGTAGTTATACAGTCTAACAATTCATGATTTCATAATGCCTCTACCGAACTCCCTCACACTTCGTGCCCCAATTCCCCTGATACCTTAGGTACAACAAATATGTTGTAGTTCTCAACCCTTCAAGCCAAAATTCCTCCCCATGAAACATATTCAAACCTTAATAACAATTATAACATGTGAAAAGTTAGGCTTTAGTTACTTAGAATGGATTGTTTGAGTGACAAGTCCTTGTATATTGTTAAAAGGGTGGTCCATGATAACTAGAAAATCACATTAGAAATAGAACACTTAATGTGAAGAAACATGCAAAGAATAATATTCTCTAGGGGTGATTACAAAGACAACAAGAAAAAAATGAAATATAGAGAAACAAGGTATGACATATGCCTTTAGGGGTGAGATATTGCTTTCACATCTTAGCAATCAATTCCAAAGTGTGGTGGGTATCGTCATAGTTATACTATAGAGCTTATCAGATTTGCAAAGAGAGAAGCAACATGAGCTCGGTGCCAACTACCTAGAGAGGTATAATTTAAGGCAGAGTCCATTAAGACTTCGAAAGCATGAATTGAGGATTATAGGCAGAGGAAGGCAAGTGAATAGATAGTGAGAGGTGGAACTCCATTAAGTACTCCAGAGAGGAGAATATGTAGCTATGAGAAATCATCTAGTGTTACAATAAAAATAAATTACCAAAATAAAAGGAAAGAGAAATATTTGATGCAAAAATAATTTAAGAAGGAAAAACCTCCTACATTTGACCAAGATGTCAATAAGGATGATAAAGTAGAAGCATGACTATTAGGAATTAATAAGTGTTTAAGGGTGCATTATTAATTTGATAATATGAAAAGAAGAGTATCCACCTTAAGCACTTCGTGGTGTAAAGCTCATTGTTTCAAAAGTTCGTGGGAAAAAGTATATCCATGGTAAGGCATGATGTGGCCAAGGCCAAGTAAAATCCCCATATGATTTTGAAAGCTTATGTGCACTTGGGTCATGACTACTCAAGGCACAGGTTAGGCATATTAGTCATCTAAGGACTCACTTAACGTAGAAAATAAAAAAAAGAGTATCAATTTTCAGTCAAAGGAAAGGTTGATTATTGGTGGGAAGACTTGAGGAATGTCAATGACATAAGAGGAAAGGAGTTTTCCCACAGGAGATTTGAGAGACATTTTTGAGAGAACTGTCTATTTAAAGATATTATGACATCAAGGTCAAGGAGTCCCATGCGAAAGAGCTATGGTAATTGGAAATTGATGTGTACATCAACAAAATATTTGAGTTGCATAGGTGTGTGCCTTACAAAATGAATGCCAAGGTAAAGACCCAAAGGTATTGCAGTGGATTTCCAAAGGATTACAGAGACATACTAGAGTTTGATGAGCCAAAGACCTTAGAGGAAACCACATGAAGATGAAGGATTAGTATGAAAAATCCAAACATAAGACTAATTTTTAGATTGATTGAGAAGTATGAGGTAATCCTAGATTTAAAGGAGAAGGGAGAAAAATTTAGGACATCAACCAAGAGAAATAAATGTGAAGTTTAACACTCCTTTCAAGGGTGAGTTTTAGCCAAAACCTACTATTGTTAGTAGTGACCAGTTTTCCAATCCTAGAGGAGAGGAAGTCAAGGCGTTCCAAAGAGGAATGGTGCAATGATGGACATGTGCAGAGAACCGGTTACTGAGGGATTATTCTCAACATGAGAAAAATGGTCCAAGGTTGTACAATTTGCAAGAAGAAGATACAGTTAATGATGTGACTCATAACTTTCCATGAATCTATGTCACATTGGACAACAAATAGGCTCATCATTAATATTCAATGATCAAGATGGAAGGTATGGTTATTTATTAACATGTTTCAAGTTTGATTGAATCACTATATAATTTCAACTATGTTAGCCCAAAATTCATGGAAAAGTGTGCATTATAGAATAAATCCCACAAGGAACCATGTTTGGTTTAGCTAGTTGCCAGAATCGAAAGGTGAATTACAAATGTATTGAAATTGGAATTTTTCCTAATAAGGAGAGGATTCAACTTTCTCAAGGACATAAAAATACCCCAATTTCCCTATTTGATGCACCCATGTGAATGTGAGAGGGAAATGTCTAAATAGGAACTCTTAAAATAGGTCTTGTCATTAACCTATTTTTTATATTCTCAAATCCTCCCTATCATGGATCTCTGCAACAAACTCAATATCTTTGGTGAGTGAAGTAAACAAAAGAGATGCAATATTACTAAAATATTTTATAAATCTAGGATAGTATGTCTAAAATGAGATCAGATGTTTAGCACAAAACTTTGAAAAGTGGCATGGCCATATAAAAATTCACCAAAGGATAGTTGTGAGTGGTTTTATCTTAGTCTTTAGGACTTATTTGAATCTACTAAGAAGGAAAATAACATTTTTTGGAAATAAAATCAAAGACATGGTCAGTGAAGAGAAAGGCAAAATGATATTTTTGTGTGGATTTATTAAGTTCTTTGTAGTCAACAGAGATTATTTATTTTCCATTTCTCTTGGGAGAAATAACCACATGAGATATCATTCACTATAATAAATTGGATAGATGAACTTATCATTTAATAATTTCTTTAATTCTTCCTTCACAATATATTTTAAGTTAGAATTCCATTTCTTTTGATGGTGGCGAATAGACTTGTGACCCCCCTTTGTGGTGAGTGCACACAAAAACATGTACTCCTTTAATACCCTTGTAATTGTAGAAATTTTGAATAATATGACACATATTTACAGAGATTATCCTGATTATACACTATTGTGGAATACATGCATAATACATAACCTCCTCTACGTTGATCTTCAATTTACAGAAGCAGAAACAATAACATGTGCACATAGAAGCATCAATCACACATATCAACACAGTATTTTCCTAGGGAAAGCATCTTGCTAAAAACCCCAACTATCTGTATATTACATTGATTGAGAACATGTAACAATACATAGTAAAATGGTCCTCACAAGTACTCAGTACTATCTCCACCTGTTACACACAATACAGCTCAAATCTGATCTCCAAATCTCCCCAGCTGCTTCCCTACCTCCACTGCGTAATCCTGCAAGAGAATGAATGAAAATAGCTCAAGCAAACTCATATTTACTTGGAAAAATCACGTTAGCACAAGCTAAAATTGCCCTTGGCCTCATTGGCATTACTCAATCCATTGCATGTGCAAATCTCATGCACAACTGATAGTCACAACTCACCTTTTCACTTACCTCTAACACCTGTATCCACTGAACTATCCATGAAATGAGTTAACTGATGTATTCTTCAGTTGCATTATGAGTTAATAATTAGTGAATTAATTAATAACTAATTCACACAAC
>APFE030531646.1:154755-196220 GCA_000404065.3 Pinus taeda | reverse complement strand
AATTGATTAAGGAGAAGTGTTTCAGGCACCCAGGCAGGCGAAAGAGAGATGCCTCAACTATCAATGTCATAGGACAACTGTCCGATCTTATGTTGGGGCAAGTAATCTGTCTAAAGTATTTGGACCATGGGAGTCTTGTAGTTAATGTTCACATCAATGGCACCATCATCCCCCACACCTTGATTGATCTAGGGGCTGCCATTAATGTGATGACTAGGGACACCATGCTTAAACTCAACCTTTAGAGCTCCTTAAGGAAGACCTCGACAGTACTAAAATTGGCAAACTGCTCCACCGTGACTCCCGAAGGGATTGTGGAAGATGTCCTAGTCTCTGTTGACTCTTGAGAGTACCCTGTGGGCTTCTTGGTCCTCTAGCCAAAGGCAAAACTCACTGGATACCCCCTCATTTTGGGAAGGCCTTGGCTAGCTACTGCGTATGCTTACATCAGCTGTCGAGCGGGAAGCATGACCATCAAGAATGGGCCTATGTCCAAATAGCTGGTCCTATACCCTCCTGCCCAACCTCTGCTAGAAGATGACTTACCACTCTGGTTGGAAGAAGGAGATGAGGACGAGGTCTACTCTACACCATTGTGCATAGTGGAGGCCACTAGGGGAGGTCCTCAAACCGAGGATGATTTGATTGAGAACTTAATCCAAAATCCTCCTCCTGGTGCACTATCCTTAGAAGAGTTGGTGGAAGATACCCAAGCCAGTGCTTTAGTGGACCTCTGTGTAACTGATTCGACCTCTCCTAGAGTTAAGAATGTGGAGTTTGGCTCTGAAAGAACTTTAAAGATCAGCTCCTCTCTCTCTCCCTCTCAGGAAAAAGAGCTATGTAGCCTTTTGAACCTCCATTTGGAGGCTTTTGCCTGGAGCTATAAGGAAATGAAAGGAATCCATCCTTCGGTCTGTACCCATCATATTCACATTAAAGAGGATTGTAAACTAGTCAGGAAGCCTCAAAGGAGAATGAATCCGGCCCTTAAGGACATCATTAAAGAGGAATTGCAAAAATTGTTGGATGTAGGATTCATCTACCCCATCTCGGATAGCGAATGGGTTTCCCCTCTGGTATTGGTACCCAAGAAAAATGGGAAGTGGAGAATCTATGTAGATTACAGAGAACTGAACAAAGCCACCAAGAAAGACCACTTTCCTTTGCCTTTCATAGATCAAGTGTTGGATGGACTGGCAGGGAAGAAGTTCTTCTCTTTCCTAGATGGGTTCAACGGGTATAATCAGATCCAAATCAACCCAAGGACCAAGATAAGACCACCTTCACTTGTCCATGGGGTACCTTTGCCTACCGAGTCCTTCCCTTTGGGCTATGCAATGCTCCTGCCACTTTCTAGAGAGCAGTATTGAGCATATTTGCTGAGCTGGTTCATGATTTGGCGGAAATCTATATGGATGACTTTACTCCTTATGGGTCTAACTTCCAAGAAGCCTTGTCCAACCTTGGAAAAATTTTAAACAAGTGCATTGCGATGAACCTGTCCCTCAGTCCTGAAAAATGTGAATTCCTGATGACTGAAGGGACCGTGTTAGGTCATACCATTTCTCGTCAAGGATTATAGGTGGATCCTAACAAAATTGCTATCATTAAAAAGGTTCCACCTCCTCAGAAGGTAAGAGATGTTCAAAGTTTCCTAGGCTTATAGAAGATTCATTAAAGATTTCAGTAAGCTAGCCTTGCCATTGTTTGGCCTCTTAGGAAAAGATGTTGAGTTTAAATGGACTGACGACTGTCAAGGGGCTCTGAATGAGTTGAAAGATAAGTTACTGTCCGCCCTAATCTTGAGAGGCCCAAACTGGGCCCTACCTTTCCACATCCACAATGATGCCTCAAACAAATCCATAGGGGCAGCCTTAGGATAAGTTGAGGAGAAACTTCCATATGCCATATACTTTGTTAGCAAAAACCTGTCCAAGGCAGAACTGAACTATACTGTGACCGAGAAAGAATTCCTGGCCATAGTCCATTCCCTGAACAAGTTCTGACACTACATCACTGGTTATCAAACATTTGTACATACTGATCATGCTGCGATTAGATATTTAATGAATAATCCTGATGTAAATGCTCGTATCATTAGATGGTTACTTTTGTTGTAGCAGTTTGATTTGACTATCGTCGACAAACCAGGTAAATAAAATTTTGTTGTTGAATTCTTGTCTAGATTGGATTTGCCTACAGGTGAAGAAGGAATAGTGGATGACTAGATGCCAGATGAACATATGTTTGCTATCTCAGTACTCTCTCTGTGGTTTGCTGATATAGCAAACTACTTGGTCTCAACACAGTTCCCTCCGCATCTATCCTCAAAGGAGAAGAGCAGAATCGTGAGGAAGAGTGCCCCATTCACTTGGATTGGGGGCAACCTGTTCAAACATGGCCCAAATCAGATCTTGAGGCGTTTTGTTAGGGAGGAGGAAGTCTTTGACATTCTCCTAACCTATCACGATGGACCCTACGGAGGCCACTTTGCAGCAAAGAGGACTTCCTTCAAAATTCTATAGGCAGGCTACTATTGGTCCACTCTTCATCAAGATGTCAAAAGATACATCATCCAGTGTGACCAATGCCAGAGGATGGGGAAACCAACTGCAAGGGATGAAATGCCTCTCCAACCTCAAGTGACCCTCGAGCCATTTGAGAAGTGGGGCATGGATTTTGTGGGTCCTATCAACCCTCCTTCAAGGCAAAGGTCTTACATCATTGTGTGCACTGACTACCTGACAAAGTGGGTAGAAACAAAGGCAATCAATGCAACGACAGAAGAAAAGGTGGCTGAGTTTTTAAGAGAAAATATCTTCTACAAATTTGGCTACCCAAGAGAGTTAGTCACCGATCAAGGAAGTTAGTTCTCCTCCAACTTAATTGAAGACTTGCTCGCTCATCACAAGATCAAGCATAGGACTTCCACCCCATATCATCCTCAAGCAAATGGGCAGGTGGAAGTCACTAATAGAGAATTAGAGGGGATTTTCACTAAGGTGGTAAGCAGCAGCAGAAAGGATTGGGCAGATTGCCTGGTTGGGGCCACTTGGGCCTATAGCACCACTTGGAAGACCACAACCAGTTTCACACCTTATGAGCTAGTCTACGAGAAGAAAGATCTGATGTCAATAGAGTTCGAGTACAACACATTGAGGATGGCAGCTCAAATGGACCTAGATCTCAGCCATGCTCAACGTGAAAGGTTATTGCAGCTGAATGGGTTAGATGAACACAGAATGCAGGCCCTCCTCCACTCAGAAGTGGTTCAACTTCAGAGGAAGATATGGCATGACCGGCACCTTAATGAAAAGCAATTCCAGCCGGGAGATTGGGCACTGCTGTATGACTCCAGACACAAGGATTTCAAAGTGAAGCTGAGGACAAGATGGCTAGGACCATATACAGTGGAGAAATGCAATGACAATGGTTTAGTCCTTATCAGGACCATTGATGAAGAATCGATCCCCATGCTCGTCAATGGGCATCGACTGAAGATCTACAGGAAACCCCTTTCGAGGCAGGAGTTCATTGAGACTGTGGAAAAATCAGTGCTGGTAATAGAGAAGGGTTCTGCCTTTGTTTTGGGCACACCTTGATCATCATAAAAAAAAAGGAACAAAAATATCCCTAGATGAAAACCTCTCTGAGGCACCCATGGCAGGCAGTAAGGGTGAAAACCTCATGGAGGCGCCCCTGCTGTCTCGCAGAAAATAAAGAATTTGAAAAAAAAGACCTTTGGGTGAAAACCTCTCTAAGGTGCTCAAGGTAGATAGTAGGGGTGAAAACCTCATGGAGGCGCCCCTGCTGTCTATCTCAAAAAAAGAAAAAAAACAAAGAAAGAAAGAAAAAAAAAAGAAGCAAGTTTAATCGCTCAAGAATTATTGCAGGTTGCAGGAATACAGTGCAGAAAAGGAGGCCTCCCAAAATAAGGACAGTGATCCGTACCAAGTTACCAGGCATCCACACATACACTCCCTTCATGGACACTCATTTTTTCTAGGATTTGGACACAATCTGGTCAAGGTTCAACCTCCTACAGGAAGTTTCAAGACTTTCTATAGGAAGTTCTGCATTTCTATAGGAAACATCCTGTAGAGCCTCTTGGCAGGCCAGAATCGATTCTGGAGAGGGATTTGAAGCTTGAAATCTGTTGATGGGCATGCAGCCACCCTTTTCTTCCAACCACCACTTGTTTCATCTCCTTCCACCGCCATTGCAACAATCTAGTTATGTACTCCTGCACAGTCATACAAGAGTTATGTTTCCTAAGATTTTTTTTTTTTTTTTTCCTCCAAGTGACAAATCAAGCATGCAGAGGCTCACACACTCTACCTGTAAAGGCTCCATCAGGACCCTTCATCTGTGAACGCAATCCTACTCGTTTCAACAGGTATCCCAGGAGGAGAAGTAGCTACAGGATGTCCTACAGGAATCCTGTAGCAGCTGATCCGGCTGGAGCACATACTATGGAGACACCAGCAGCTCAAATCAGACGAAGCCGGCGCATGCAACATTTACAACCAGAGGGTCAGGTCCCCAATTCTTGCATCCAACATCAGCCAATGAAAAAGGAGCTCCAGTGCCCGTGCATGAAGCAGCAGCAAGCAAATCATCATTCCACGTCCCAAAGCCTTCAGAACACGTCCATGGCCACATAGGTAAGTGTCTAACCTTATTCATCGAATTGCATAGACTATACTCTGAAATTTGCATGACTGTGAAATGTGTGGATTGAACAAGTTCGGTGGCCAGTCAACTGGCCACCCACAGCCAGTCGAATGACCTTGTGGGATCCGAACGAGCCCGGTTATGCCAAAGAGATGGGCAGTTGACACGTGGGAAGTGTCCAGTCGGGGAGAATTGATAGCTTGGCAGAAATGGTGGCGGTTAATAGCAGAGAAAGGATTTGGTAGCCAGAGACATGCCCAAGAATGATGGCCATGATGTTGGCTAATGAATCGGCCTGGACAACTCACCCCCGCACCATGAATTACGCAACAATTCAAATTTCTCAGCCAAATAACTCACGATGAACCGCTATCATTTGCACTTGCAACCGTTTTGCAGCAGAGTATGTGTCCTCCTCCTTTGCAATTTGTTAGCCCGAGTTTCTCGGCCCATTCCAACGTCCTTCCACATCTCAGACTTGTCCAGAAGCACCGTGATGTCCTCCAGAAGCCAGAAAAGCTTTCTACAGGAAGGAGCTCTACAAGAAACCTGGCATAATAGAGAAACCTGGACTGTCTACGTCGAAGTCGGAAATTCGCAGAGAGGTAGGCCCAAACACACCATTCCCATGCATGATAGTTCGAAAGGTGGTGAATTCAACGTGCTAGAGTAGGAAAAATAAAAGAAAGTATGCCTATGAATCAAAATAGCAGTTTACGTGTGGTTGCATGAAATTTCTTCGTTGGGTTGCGTCCAAGATTTTCTCCACGGGTCCTGAAGAAAATTCCTCCTGTAGAAAAGTTGAAACATTGTCAGGGCTAACCAGTGTGAAAAAATGTGAATTTTACATGGTCATATGTATGCTGGGGGGTGGAAATTGAGCTCTACACTCTGTCTAGGGAAACCAAAGTCGTCCTCCTGTACACGGGCAATCGAGTTTTAAAACCGAGGAATTGATACAAAGTAACCTAAGGGATACTGTTTTCAACATTCTGACGAGGACAACATACATAGAATTCCCCTTCTGATCAAAGCACAAGCCAAAATAGAGCATTTTTCACCATGCCAGGAGGGTTTATCAGAAAGGAACCCTTGGATTCCAAAAAATTGCGTGAAACTCCTGAGGTGGTAGACCTATTTACCCGTGCAAATTGGATGACCTTCTGTGACAAAATTCAAGGTCACGATGAGGAAATAACAGAGGAGTTCCTAAGGTCCCTGAAGCCTAAATCAAAGACATTAGCCACTGTAAATTTCAGAGGGTTGACCCTAAAGCTCACCCCACAACTCATTAGCAGAGTCACTAATCTACCATTGGGGATACCCTGGGATAAAGAGGAAAGGAAATTGGGCCAAAAGGCCAAAAAGGAATTCTTCCTACCAGAGGAACAGTTTTCAGAGGATAAGGATGGGGTCCGGAGAGCCAGCCTACAGCCATTTTGGAGCGAGGTCAGCCTTCAGATTATGAAATATATTACCTGTGAGGGGCGGTTCAGTATTGTATACGGTTATCACTTATGTTTGCTAACTAAACTCAGGCACAAGATGGATTTACCCACAGAACAAAAGTTGAGCATCCCCTACTTCCTCCTACAATCCTTGATTGAGTGTGCCACAAAACTAAAAGAAGGGACACCAGACCAACTGGCCATCATGGGCTTATCAAGCTCCTAGTAGAAGATGCACTCCATACCTATACTGTCCCTCTCTCCTGGGATATTTTTTGCAATATGTCTAAGGATGATGATATCTGAATTTTGGCTGAGGAACTCACTTCCTCCAGCAGCGAGGAGAAGGAGCACATTGAGACAGAAAATAAATCCAAGGGCCAGGAAACCCCAGGCAAACCACCAAAGCTAGGAAAAAAAGAGAAACAAGAGAAAGGCCAAGCTACTGAGGCCAAAAATGTGGGTGGAAAAATAATACAAACACCCAGGGAGAAGAGATTGCAGAGCAGGCAAGTAAGGACTAAAAATGTCCAAGCAAGTGAAGGCACACCCAAGGCAGCTACAGCCAAACTAAAGGAGAAGGCACCCCCAACCAAGCAGGCCAAAACAGTGCAAACTGGTTCTACAGGAAGCCAGAAGGCCATTTCTACAGGAAGCCCAAACACTGCTTCTACAGGAAGCCAGAAAATAGTCAGCACAGGACTTTCTACAGGAAGTCGGGAAAAAGGGCAAGGGAAGGAAGAATCTCCTGAGGTTCTAGCTAGGGAGGTAGCAGTTGTGCTTGCCACCCTCAGTACATCTCCAAAGAAAAAAGAAAAGTGGAAGAGGGATCCTTCCATGTATTTTAAGGAAAGAAGAAGCACGAGGATTAAAAATGTAGACCAAAAGAGAAACAGTCCAAAGGACCAATTACAATTGTAGACACCCCATCCAAACAAAATACATCCATCACATATCAGCGGGGAAGCCCGAAGACATCCACATGGAAAGAAAGGATGCAAAAGTTGAACTCAGAGGCCTCTCTACAGGATGCCAAAGCTGCTCTACAGGAAACATTGGCTAGGCTGAAGGAGACTGAAAAGATGGAGGAAAAAGCAGCCAAGTCATCACTGGAGGAAGAGAAGGCTAATACCATTGCGGAACCAAGCCCCTAGCCCAACCTGGGCTCTTACTATAACTTCTTAGAGGCCGGGAAGATCATTCCCCAAAAATTCACAGTGCCACTTTTCCTAGCACTAGAGGAAGAAAGAGTGAGGACCCACACTTGGATGAAGATCATTAAATCCAAGGGTGTGGATAATATAGGTCTTCTGGAGGAAAATCTCAAGGAGGCCCAAAGATAATTGGAAAGGGTACGACATGTGGAGAGCTACCAGCAAGCCAAGCTACAGGAAGAGAATGAGCTACTTAAACAGCAGCTACAGTTACAAGGACAGAGGAAAGAAGAAAGCCTCACCTCTTGGGAGAACAACAGCAACAGGAGGAGTCCACAATAGCTAAAGATACCACAGAAGAACAGCAGAGAAAGGAAGGAATGCAAGATGAAATTGAGACACTAAATCAGCAACTATAGGAAAAGGAATTGCAAGCAGGCCTAGAGATACAGTCCCTAAACAACAGATACAAGAGAAGGAGGCCCAACTGGCTTGCATGGCCAGTTGGGCAATGGAAGCTCTGCAGTGTAGGCAACCGGCCAAATCCTATGCCATACCTCAGGGATCAGTGGTTGGAATTTTAGATCAACACTTTGGCACAGAGAGGTATCACTCAATTCCAAAACCCCCAACAATTCATGGCTTTATGTAACAACAGTTCATCAGAAGACAAGGCCAAGCTATCAAAGTTCTACCTACACAATTTGGCCCTTCCCAACATGACCTCGTGGGACCCCAACACTGTAGTAGGGGACATGCAACTTATGGCCATGACCTCGTGGATAAACCATGAAGAAAAGAGAGCAGCATAGGTCAGAAATGTCATGGACCAGGAACTACAGGAACTGCTACTAATTAGAGCAGAGCCAGGGGATCCCTTAGCATTGATATCTGCCCACCAGCACCTAGCAAACAACTCTCAGGCCCTGCTAGATTACATGGATCGTCAAGCTCAGGCCATAGCACATTTTGAGGACATGGAGTGTCTGTTGGGGGACAATTGTGTTCATGCTTGCACCCGTAGGTGGAACACATTGTCCCATAGCCTCAAAATCAAAGAATACCACACCCCAACTAGAATGAGGGAGGCCTTGGCACGAGTCCCTCTCTACAAAAAGTTCATGCAGAATCTTCAGGCCAACTGGATAGGCCTCAAGTTAAGTCCACCTTTGCTTTTGGGGTTGCTAGAAGGAGGTACAGAAGAAGAGGAGCATAGGCAGTGGGAAGAGGTGGAAAGGAAGGCCGGATTCCATGACAATGAAGAAGATATTACTTCAGAAGCCTAGGATGTGAGGGAGGCAATCAAGGCAATCAAGGATGAGGAGCTAGACTAGTTGCTCAGAGGATGAGCAACCCATTTAGCAGGAGGGTGATGATGAGCCCCGAATTGGGTAACTTATTGGGCTCATTTTGCCTAATTTTCCTTGTTCAATCCTTGTTCAATCCTCCATTTTTCATAGATTATGCATGTTTTTTAGCATGTTTATTTCATTTGAACAAATAAGGGTGGTCACTCTACCTAGGAGGCTAATACGTGGTTATTTCAGGTTTTTTTTGGACAAATGTTGGAGCAAAACCAAGCAATCATGGGCTAGGTGACAGCCAAGCTTGAGGTGAGGATTCGTAGGGGGGTTGTCTCTGACATTAAATGGCCCTTCCTTGGGATCTCCACTCTCAACTCCAAGCTCACAAGCCACCAAAACGGATCCTAAAGGTAGCCAAGCAGATTTGGAAAGAGGGACTGTCTACTAGCAGTTGGGATAGTCGAGTCCCTTGAATTTAGGAGGCCTGCTAAGCCCCGCGTGATGTATAAATAAGAAGGCCTTAGCCTTCGTAGTTTACTTTTGAAACCATTGCATTTTTTGCACTATAGTGCTGTCACTTTCAACTCGTTTTCTTGTAGCCATTGTGGCATAACTTTCTGGTGATGACTATTTTTTGATAATGACAAACAGTCCTATTTGGTATCAGCTCTGAGTTCTTTATAGGAACCGTAGCTCTTAGGGTTGGGCCCAACCTAAGAGCCAAGGCCTCCTTTATGTATTGTTATTTCTCCTTTATGCACTTGCAAAATTATTTCTGTTAGGCAGATTAAATTGTGTTGATTAACTAGGTCACTGTTGATGGTTAGAAAGGATTTTGATGTTTAGATTAAGTTGGTAGGATATCAACAAGGAAAAAGCTTCAGAAAAAGGCTAACAGCACCTTTGGTTTCACCTCTCCCTCATAGGATCAGGGGTTGGGATCAAAGTAACCTTGCTATCCCAAACAAAAACACTATTTTGCTTTGCCATGCAATCACTAGTGTATGATTTTCATTTGCAGAAGTTGGTTACATGTTCAGATCTTTGAATGCTTCATTGCATAGTTAATATACATGATTTCCTTGCAAATAAAGCTTCTATTCATTCACTTTACTGTTAGCTAGATCAGATTAGGTTGGCATAACTAGGTCTTTGATTACTTGCAAGTCTTTATTGGGTCAATTGGAAATATACATTGCAGAGCACCTGTACCACTTCTTCATCCACCCAAACTTTGTCAGCCCTATCTGTTCCATCCCCTAACTGGGTTTCTTGCCTCACGTTTGTCATTTTTCCCACATAACCCTACCTTTTTGTGCAAACATTGTTTCAGCCCTCTTTGAACAAATTCAGCCATCTACACCTTCTCTCAACTCCATCCACCAGTTCCTGGACCACTTCAAACCCATATCCTACCTCCATACCCACTCCTTCATCTTTCCTCACTCATCCATCCTCCAAAATCCCATTTCTGAACATCCTGTAGAAATTTCTGAACATCCTGTAGAAATTCCTGAACATCCGGTAGAACCCCTCCAGACTTCCTATAGAAGCTCACAAATGAGGTTTTTTGATAGCCAAACTATGTGAAACTATCTGGAAGGGTGTTAGGGACCCCTTAGGCCCTCTCTGAACCTTCCCAACCTCTTCCAAGCATTTCTTCTCACTGATCCACCTCTGCACAGTCAAGAACAGTGAAAGCCTATGCATGATAATTCTGATAACTTATTCAAAAATACAAAAAGATGTTTTCTTCGTGTAGAGGTAGTCTAGACACATGCATTTTACCTTCCTAGAAGTAATGGAATCTCTTTCAGTAGCTTGCATCCTCTTTTTTGCATCAGTGAGACTAGCTGGTCAGATTAGGGTTTGCTAGGGTTTGCGCTTTCTTTCATCTCTTCAGTTTCTTTTCGCAAGCAGATTAGCTTCCTTCAAGTTAGCTTCCATCCATCAGTTAACAAGCTTCTTCTCAAATCTCATAGAAGTTGGCTTGAGCCCCTAGCAGACTTGTGCCAGCTGACCAAGTGACAGCTGCGGCAAGAGCTAGTACTTGTGCATACAACATTGTCGCTTCCAAGTTCGTTACGAACTACCGGGTTGATAAAAGTAAAGAAGGGAGTCCTAGGAGTTGCAACATTATTGCTGTAATACTGGAGCCCACCAGCAGCCCTTTGAGAAATGGGCGATATATTTTGTAGTACACATTCAACCCCAAGGAAAGACAAGAGCAAGGTACATTATCACCGCGATGGAGCATTTGACTCGTTGGGTGGAGGCACAGCCTGTTAAGGATTGCATAAGCGTGACCACTGCAAAGTTCCTCTTTGAGTACGTACTGACGCAATTCGACTGTCCGAAGATCTTGATGAATGATTGCAGTATGCACTTCCTGAATGAGACGATCAATGCGCTGACAGAGGAATTTCAGGTATACCACTAGAAGAGCACACCTTATCACCCACAAGATATCAGGACAGTGGAGGCATTCAACAAAGTGCACAAAAATGCACTGACCAAGGTTTGCAATGCTCATGGAAGTGATTGGGACCTATGCATACCTACAGTACTATGGGCTTATCGAACGACATGCAAGAAGTTGACTGGAAAAACCCCTTTAGGCTTGTCTATGGGGTTGAAGCAGTAATGCCTATGGAATATATTATGCCTAGTCTGTGCATAGAAGTGCTCACATGTATGATGGATCGCAGTGCCCTAGAGGAGAGGCTCGCACAACTAGATGAACTAGAGGAAGAAATATTTTTAGCTGGATTTCACCAGTAAGTCCAAAAGCAGCACGAAAAGGCATGGCATGATCGAAAGATTACGCTGCACTCATTTAAGGTAAATGACCTGGTTTCGCTATATGATTGTAAGTTTGATAAATTTCCAGGGAAGTTCAGGATGCACTGGTTAGGGCCTTATGTCATTAAGGAGATTACCAATGGAGGAGCAGTACAACTGGTCAAATTGAATGGAAAACCCTTCTAAGGAAAGGTGAATGGTAGTCGCTTGAAGCCATACACCGGTGGTCTAAACATGTGACTAAATGAAGGTAGCATGGTCTTAGCACTCCAAGTAGCTGAAAGGAGGCTGCCCAGGTTGGAGAGCTACACGATTGGAGGATGGTGTGAAACAAGGAAGTGTCACTAGGTCCGTGGCAGTGTGGAGGGAGTTGCGCTACCCAAGGATAAATCAAGCATATTGGCTGAAAAGTGACCGTTACAATCACTATTAATGAAAAGACGGTAGAAGTGAGGCCAAATGGAGTGGGCAACTGACATTTAAGACGAAGTTTATGGCTCAAATCCTTGAAAATTTGCTGCCAATTTGGCACTAATGCACTGATTTTGGGGGGAACGGTCAAATTTGAATTCAAAATGCTCTATAAATTACAAGTGGATGTCCAACAAGAAACACTTAGCATTTTGACTATTCAGTTGTTGATCTCTCAGACACCTATGGATCGAGAGTTCTTTGAGGCTTTTAAAAATACTCCTACATTTTCAAACTTGCTCGAGATGTCGCAAGCACTATTAGAGAGTGTTATGTCAGCACCCCTATAAATTATAAATATAGAGCAAGTAGGAGAAGAGCCAACACAAGAAATGGAAAAAGAGGCAAAATTAGTTGCTCCAGAAGTAGCCGAAGTATTGGCAGAGGTCCCTAAATCGCTGAGAACACTGAGACTGAAGCCAACCCCAACCAAGGAGACTATGAAGGATAAGAAGGGCAAGTAGTCTACCATATCAGTGCACGCATCACCAAGGAGAAACCCACCAAATCCCATTGTGCAGGAGAAAGGAAAGGCTATAAACCTAGATGTAGAGGAGGAGGATATTGAAGTCATCCCGATGGATGATGAGGATGTGGGAATGGAAGTAGAGGAGGTTGAAGCCCAAGGTGTAGACCCTATTACGTGGTTTCCACAGTATGTCCCTGCATGCAAGTGTAATTCCAAGGTCCCAAGGGACATTGATGAGAGTCAGACTCCCCTGCAAACCCCTCTGCTACTGGATGAAATATCTTTCAACCGTCCACACCTAGCACAAGTGTTGATACTAAAGCTAGAAAACTGGGACTTGGTGGACCATAAGAAGTTCCCACACCTGGTGACCGAGCAGCTAATGCACCGCATCATTGACACCAACACGAGAATGACCGCCTTGGAGTCATGGAGGTGGCTCAACATAGTAGAGAAGGCAGGGTTGCTCAACCTACTCTGGGTGCCGCACTATAACCACACCCCGGTGATAGTTTTGGTCATCAAGCAGCTACTATGCTTGGTGCATGATGGGTGTTTGTGGCTGGAGGAGCTGATACCCATCATAGATATGTTGATTCACCGAATAACGCACTTGCCATATACAGGTTAGAATCTAGTGATGATCTTCAGCGGAAAGGATGGTGAGCAGGCTCTCACAAATTCAATGAAGGAAAAATTCAAGTTGGTGAAGAAGTCACACGGGTACGCAATCTCTAGCATGTACGACCCCACTATGAAGGTAGAACCACACATCCTTGCAAGGAAGGTGTTGCAAAAGTGTCATACCGATGAGGTTTTGACACCTGTCGTCGCGTTTGTACAATAGTGCATGGAAGGAGTCCAGTTAAACTGGTTGGACTACCTTCGTGGAGAGTTCTTGGCGAAGTGTCTTGAAGCACAAGAGCTCAGCAAGGCATTCCACTACGTGTGGCTCTTGCTGTCGATTGTGCTGGTAGCGTGGGAGCTACCAAAGGACAACCAGTTCCCTTCGGTCACGCCAGACCTCCCTAAAGTAGTGAAGTATGCTTCGTTGTGGGCAACCAAGGACATGTATTGAGTTTGGGAAAGAAAGATCTTCTGGATCTTGATGGATATGAATATCAGGATGGCCATCAATCACAAGCCACGATTTTCACCCACGGTGTATGCTAACTTGCAAAGCTATGCCGAGCTCAAAATCGATTTCCATCGAGTCTCCTTTAGGGCATGGAATGACCCTACGCAGAAGTGGTACTAGTTACCGTATCTGGCCACAAATGACGCCATTGATGTGGTGCTTGATCAATGGCCGGTGGAGTGATGCACTACCAGAGACTTGTCGATGGGTGGAAGCAAGTCCACTGCGCAGAAGAAGAAGGAGGAGTCCAAGTTGAAGATGGCGAGCTGGTCGAGAAGAGGAAAAAGGAGGCCACTGAGAAGCCCCAAGCAGAATAGGTAGGAAAGCATGCAAGAAAATAGACAGGTGGCACATAGCAGGGCTCTAACAAAGGTTCAAGGTCGCCTTCACCTGAGACAAAAGAGGAAGACATAGAATAGCATGGCACGAACCCTCAGGAGACATCCACTCACATTAAGTACCGAAGAGAGCTGGAGAAGGGAGGGTCCAAAAAGAAATCCAAGGCGACCAAGACCCCGTTGGACCCTATCACATTGAGGGAGGGCGACATACATGATATCGGTGACACAGTCAGAGATGTCACCACGGAGGGTCTACAACAATTTGAACAGCAGCATTAGATCATACTGGGGGCTATCCAAAATGGGTTGCAGGAGTTGCAAACCTGCACGTCGCAGGCTGGTACGATGTCTACCTACTTGGCCATCGACACTTCAGAGGCTACCGATATGTTACACATGAAGGCTTCTAGCGTGATAGTGCTGCCGGATGGAGCACTGACCATGGACAATGAGGCTGATAGGCCCACTGTTAGCGCCTTGAAGGGAGTTGGGCTAAACCTAACAGCACTTCCATGTGAAGCACTCTACCTCTTGAAAGATGGAGTAATTGCAAAAATGAGGGCCTGAGAGCACCGCACCCTCCAAGTGATCAGTGAACAGCAGATCAACAACGAACGAATTTCCTTACAGAGAAATGTTGTCTTCACCGCTAAGACCGACATGACCAATCAGAGCAAGAATATTATGCAAGTCATTGAGGAGGCATGCAGAATGGTCCCAGAGTTGGCCATTCTAGAGGAGGATCCAGTCGAGGTCTGCATCCGCAAATTTTCCATAGGCATGTGTGACACTCAGACTGAGATGGCGCGGATTCAGCTGGAGTTGAACCTACAAATTATTGAGCTACAGTTGAGGACCCAGCCCTCCACATCGCCAGAAGTAAAGGAACAATGGGTGACGGTTGTCACAAAGGTAGTCACAGTGGTGGAAAGTTTAGTAGCATACTGCATGTAGTTGTTCGAGCAATCATTTGAGGTACTGAGAAGCTTGCAGGAGGACCCAAATATATAGAGTCTGGAGATGGAAGTGCATGAGCCACAATAGTGCTACAATGAATTGAAAGGCATAACATGAACTGTCACGCTAACACAGAGGCTAGCCAAGCTGCAGGAGGCCAAGTAGTTGAAGGAATAGGTTGATGCAGTGTTGCACAAGGAAGCAGTGCTAAAGGCCCGACTAAAGCCATTGCTAGAGGAAGCTTACGCAGTCACAGGAAATATTGAAGGCAAGCTTGCAACTCTGCAAGTGACGCAACAAAAGCTTCAGATTGACAGCGCAAGAGCAGTGATCGAGAAGACAGTGGAAGATGTGAAGTAGGTGGAAATTCAGTGCACGACCAAGGTAGCAGTGATACAGGTCGAGTTGGATGGGCTTCACGCAAAGATCTCTGCACCTACTGAGTGACTCGAAGTTGAGTCACGATGTTTGTGTTGGGGGCCTGTTGGGAGTGGGATCCCCTAAGGACAGTTTTGGGTCTAAACACCCATGTTTGAGTTAAATTTTGTAATAAAATGGTAAAGTCTTTGCATTTTTTGGTCACAGAGAATGAAGGTCTTATGTGTCATAAAGGGTAGACCACCCTTAGTTTGTAAAGTAAAGTTGACTGTAAGAGATCTACCCATGGTCGACCATGGAATTGTATAAAAAGAGCTAAGCTCTAAGTAGTTAGAATAATCAATAGATAGACAATGATGAATAATGTAAGAGAGTTGTAGCTCTAATGTAAGAAGTCTAAGTCTTGGGTCATAGCGTAGGTAGAGGCTCTGCAGTTGAGTGCGCAGAGGCCTAGGTCTGCAGCTGAGTGCGTGGACCCTTGCAATTATGTGCATAGGATGCACAGAGTTTGTAAACACTTGGAAGATATTAATAAAGAGAGATATTCTACAATTTCTTTGTCTTTTCTCTATTAATGCATTTTGATATGTTATATATGAATTTCCTTTTTTATGCTTATGTGATGCGCGAATGAATGCAATTATGTTGAATAATTGAATGCAATTACGATTATCTATTTATGTGGTGTTAACTATAATTATTAGATAAGATAAGCAAGTCGCTTAGAGTAATTGGGGAATCTGCACAACACACTGCCATAGCAGCGTGAAAGTACCCGAGCAGCAAGCTAGGGCTGTGCAAAGGTTGATCATACCATTTCATGGAGGTATTAAAGGAAAAAATAAAGGGCTCATCTTGAAAGCCCTAGAGTGAAGCGACCTGCATGAAGGCAGTGATAGAGGGAATCAAATGACATCACAACCATCATAGGGTGCAAAAACTTGGTTCCAGCATCCCCCCATACTGCTTCAGGTGAGACTTAGGTTCGCGCTCCGCAAGCTGATACCAAAAGGGCTAGTAGTGTAGGGATTTGTTTGGCTAATTAAACACTGAACCTGGGTCATGCCCCCTCAAGCCAACAAGCTCTCATTCAGCATAGAGGACAATTTTTGTTTTGTAGGTGATGCTCAGAGATGGTGCATGTAATTGTAATAGTTTCTCTATTCAACTGATTAATGCAAAGAGGCTTGGGGTTTTTTTTCCAGTTGGGTTCCCCTAGAAATAACTCTGTACTTGTGGTTTTGCTTGTTGCATGTCTATGAATTTTGTTCTAAATTGTGATTTTCATTCTATGGATTAGTAGAGTAGAATTTGTGTCTCCTGATTTTAGTTCAAATTTTTGAGCGGTTGTAATTTCTATGAAATTTCTACAGTTTTTCTCTGTAATGCACTTTCTCATCACTTATTTTTAATTTTAATAAAAAATTATATATTTTTCATTGTCAACTAAAACAAGGGGTGACAAAAAAATGATAATGAGGTGGGGATAAAACTTCCACATTGGGGGTGGGGGGGGGAGGGGTTGCATGCAGGACCCACTTTAGTGCATGAGAAGAGGGAAATAAGTAGTTGCATAAACATGATTATCTTAGAAATATTGAAGTGTCTGTAGGGTGAGGCAATAAACATGAGTATAAAACCTATTAAAAAATGAATTTAATGAGATAAGAGGTAATGATTAAGTATACGCCATATCACAAAACACCAAATTTGAACTAAGAATGAGTTCCCTTTAGAACATTCATGCAATCAACCATTTTCATTCTCATGTAAATTACCTGCTCGAGCTCCTCAACATAGAAACATCAATAACATAGAGAATGTATAAGAAATGTGTCCAAGGGGACTATCTAAGGGTATCCATCATTAAACAAGAGTACCCAGAGCATCTATGAGAACAAAAGTTTCCACATATTAAAAAAATCTTAGTCTCAAATTTTTACCTTCTATTTCACTTCCCTTTTCTACTACTCTATACTACCTAAAAAAATTGAACCAACTTCCTTCCATTATAGTGCTCAATAACGATTTTTATTCCACATGCTTTAAACCCTATAGGATTACCCTAGGGATTTTTTTTTCTTTCATACTATAAAACCCTACAATGTGGTTGCAAAAATTTTCTATCCTTCTAGTTGATCTCAGTCACCCTTTTTCTGCACATAATCCTTGTCTTCTTAAGCCAACAACCTAAATTGTTTCCAAGAAGGCCATAGCTAAGTTCTAAGCCCAAAAATTGCCTTTAAACCCATGAATCATTTGTATTCCCTTCAAAAATTGTTGGGTAACTTCAATTTTGTTAAGATTCTTTGTTTATTAAAATATTATTTTAGAAGATCCATCCTTGCTTTGGTACCCAACCAATGAAAACTCCACCCAGAAGGCACCTATAAGATACACCATTTTTTTTAATTGGTGAAATCTAACACGAGGGTTGATTTTAACAAAACAGAACCTTTAGAACCTTCCAACATCTATATGACGTAGTTGAAATATTTTAGAGAAATTATTGGTTCGAATATTTTGAGAGATCAATAGGTTTTGAAAATGAGATTGCATTAGAATTTGCTTTGAAGTTTTAGAACATTAGGGGGACATGCGCATATTACTACAATCAAGGTGTTAGAAATATATGTAGATGAGGCTAGCATAAGTAAAGTTTTAGGCTTTCCCATGGCATTATCATGGGGCAAGGAAGAAAGGAAAGAGTCTACCAATTATGACAAGCTTTTCTAGAGATTATTAAGCCCTTCTTTTCCCATATGCAATTATCTATTTAGATTGGCTTCTTGTTTAATGTGCATTATATCTAATGGCCCCCACTTACAAATTTTGAATGTAAGACCTTCCTCAAATCATTGTGAATATTAACTTTAAGGCTTGTCAAGAAAGGCATTCACTCTACTCATGTTTTTCACTTACAACTAGTCACAAAATTGGCTTCCTTTACTAACCTTTCTTAATGAAGTTCACAACCTGGAACATTAGAGGAATAGGGAATAGGAGGAAACAAAGAAATCTTAGTAACAGAATGAAAGAAGAAAAACCAGACATGGTTTTCATTCAGGAGACAAAATGTTTGATGGAAAAGATAAGAGATATTTATAATAAGTGGTTATTTAACTATGAGTATTTAGAGGTTAAAGAAAATCACTCGGTGGGGGGGGATTCTCACTTTATGGGACCCACAAAAATTTGGAATTCTAGATGTTGAAGCATCCAATAACTATATTTCCTTGATATGTCAACCTGTAGGGGACAAGGAGAGATACATGATTACAAATGTTTATGGACCTCAAAAGCAAGTAGACAAACTCAAGCTTCTCACCTCCTTGGAGGAACTTAGAGCGAGACATCCCATTTTGCCCTGGATCGTTGCAGGAGATTTCAATATGATAAGATCTCTTTCGGAAAAAAAGGAGGTACTAGATAGCTAGGAAGCGACTCCATGGCCTTCCAAAACTTCATTATGAACATAAGGCTAGTCGACACTGAAACAATTAACGGAACCTTCACTTGGAACAACAAAAGGGGAGGGTCTCATCAAGTTGCTTCCAAACTTGATAGGTTCATGATTTCAGAGGACCTCTTTTTTTCAAGACTTTCCATGACAACCTCCATTCTTCCCTTTGGAGGATCAGACCATTCGCTTGTATAGCTGGAAGCTACCTTTATGCATACTCTGAGAAATAGACCTTTTAGGTTTGAAAATGCCTAGCTCTCACACCCTAATTTCACTAATAACGTTGATAAATGGTGGCGAGAGGAGTTGAATATTCAGGGTACAAAAATGTATATGCTTCAGCAGAAACTTAATCATATCATATCCCGTCTTAAAGTTTGGAACAAAAATGAACTTGGAGACATCTTAAAAGCCAAAATAGAAACTAAACTGAAGCTCCAGGAGATCAATCAGATCAACATCACATATGGCTTCACCGAAGAGCGGAAAAAATTAATTGACTCTCTACAAGAAGAATGGGAGGATCGATGCTTACAGGAAGAAATTTTCTGGAGGCAGAAATCAAGGATACAATGGATCAAAGAGGGAGAAAGAAATACAAAATTCTTCCATAAAACCACTATGGCTCACAGGGAACACAACATAATCACAAAAATCAAAGATTCTCAAGGCATGGATCTTGCTTCTCACAATGATATGGAATTGGTCCTTGTGCAACACTTTTGCAAAATTGCAAAGGAGCCACTGGAGGACAGCTCTAGATTCATTGATTATTTCACTCAATATATCCCTCAGTTGGTTACCAAACAGGACAACCACAATCTCAATAGGCCAGTATCAGAAGAGGAGGTCAGTGAAGTGATTAATGAAACGCAGAGTGGAAAAGAACCAGGCATGGATGGATTCAATGTAGATTTCTTCAAAGCCTGTTGGGAAACTGTCAAACATGACATCCTCGAGGTTGTGGAAGACTTAAGAAGATCTGAAAAAGTTTTGAAGGCTCTGAATGCATCATTCATAGCTCTGATTTCAAAGCAAGAAAATGCCATGACTCTGGATGGTTTTTGGCTCATAGCCTTATGTAATGTGGTGTATAAAATTACCTCCAAAGTTATAGCCAATTGGCTCAAACTTCTTCTACCCTCTCTCATATCGGAGGAGCAAATAGGCTATGTGGAGGGAAGACAAATCCTCAACAATATCATCCAAGCTCATGAGGTAGTACACTCTCTCAAAAACAACAAACATGATAGTATGATCTTTCAGTTGGACCTCACGAACACCTATGACAAATTGAGCTGGGCTTACATAAGAGCAATTCTAAAAGCCTATGATTTTGATCAGAATTGGATAAGTTGGGTTATGGCTTTAGTTACCTCAACCAGTGTTTCCATACTGCTTAATGGAGCTCCATCAAGGACATTCACTCCCTCCAGAGGGCTCAGACAAGGAGACACGCTTTCACCGTTCCTCTTCGTCCTCATGATGGAAAGGCTAGGTAGAGCAATTAAAATGGCAAATGTTGAAGGAAGAATTCAGGGTATCAAACTCACCGCGGATGGAGAGGCAAACACTCATCAACAATTTGTCGATGACACAATGTTGCAAGGTATACCTACAGTGGATTGAGGTAAGCCTTCACAAGTCCAAAGTTTTTTTTCTTTAACACTAATATTTCTATTCAAAGAAACATTACCAGAATTCTTGGATTTCGAAGAGAACAACTACCTTCCAAATATCTTGGCATCCCCTTACTAACAAACCGCTAAGCAAGAAAGTGTGGGAACCAATTTTAAATAAACTTCAGGACAAGATCAGAAAATGGACATGTAGATCACTAAATCTGGCAGGGTGCCTTGTGCTCACATAGGCAGTCTTCAGGCCATTCCCATTTTTATGTTTTCAGCTCTTTCTACTGCTCAAGGTATTAAGCAGCAAATAAGAAGAAGACAAAGGGACTTTCTATGAGGCAAAGGGGAAGAGAAAAAGAAGTGGGTTTTAGTAGCCTGGGATAAGCTTTGCAAGCCCAAGAGCCATGGTGGTTTGGGGCTCCATGATCCTGAGACCCTCAGCAGAGTCTCGGGAGCCACGCTTTGGTGGAGATGGATTAAGGAAGCGAATGCCCCCTGGGCTCAGCTTTGGAAACAAAAATATGCCAAGCACTAGTAGGAGAAGGATCACATTAGAATGTCAAGGCAAATCAGGGGCTCCCATATTTGGAACCTTGCCTGGGATAATAAAAACATTGTTTAGCACCATTGTTTTTGGGAAATTCGAGCAGGGGATCTTGCTCGATTTTGGGAGGACAACTAGAAACAAGAACCCAACCTTTATAAAGAGGAATTTCTAGATCTCAAAAGTGACACAGACAACAAAGGTATGGTTCTGGTAAAAGACTTCTGGGATTAGGGTAGGAATAATGGAAAATGGAGGGAGTGGAAGGATCTTGGATACAGTGATGAAAACCAGCTGAGGACCAAGGCAGAAGCCCTCACCCGGGAGCTAGAGCATAGAAGGATTCTTGTCTCTTTCGCAATGGATTAATTAAGATGGGGTAAGAACACTGAAGGAAAATTTAACCTCAAAGAGGCCAAACAGGAAGTCACGGGATTTAACTTTGTGAATCTTGATCAGATCTAGAAGAAACTTTGGCAAAGTCTGCATTGGATGAAGATAAAGCTTTTCATCTGGCTAGTGCATCAAAGGAAGATCTTAACTTGGGAGAATCTCCTCAAGAAAGGCTTCATTGGTCCTTCCAGGTGCTACCTTTGTGGCACTCATGAGGAGATGATTGAACACCTTCTCAACCTCTGTCCTTTCATTTCAAAGGTGTGGGACTGGGTGGCTGCTATTTTTAGACAAATTGATAGGGATAGTATTAGCATATCCAACACTCTAAAGAACTAGAGGAAGAACTTCTCAAGGAATGAGATAGTTAATAAAGCCTAGATTCTGGCTCCAGGTTTTATCATCTGGAATGTGTGGAAAGAATGCAACAGTCGGATCTTAAAAAACAAATCAAACAGGCCCCAACATATAATTGAGCAAATTCTGAGGCAATTCAAAGACACAGTAAGAAGCTTGTTGAGGACCCTTCCTAAAGATCCTCCTCTGCCCCATGAGGAGAGAATTTTACTTCACTTGGGTCTCCAGTTTATCAATCCTCTGGGAATAATGAACGCATCAAGCCTTATAAACAAGTGTGCTACCATTTGGAAGCCTCCTCCTTGTGGTTTCTTAAAGGTTAACATTGATGGAGTAGCTAAGGGAAACCCAGGTTTAGTGGGCTTTGGGGTTGGCATAAGAGACAATCAGGGACAAATACAGATAATCTTCCATGGCCACTTGGGGAAGTCCACAAACAACATGGTTGAGCTCATGGCATTAGAGAAATGCTTGAAAATCCTGGTGAATTTAAGTTTACACAATGTTATAATTGAAGCAGATTCGGAATTAATTATTAGAGTTGCTAAGAAAATTAGCAATAGAACCTCTCCAAATAAAGTGTCGAAGCACTGGAAGCTCTTGCAGGTTTTTTTACCGCATCTGTTCTCACCTACAAACCCTTAAAACTGTCAGATTTGCTTATGTGAAAAGGAAGGCTAACATGTTAGTGAATCGTTTGGAAAATGAAGGAGTCACAAATAGGGACAGGGATTCTAGGTATACTTGGGATTCGCTTCCCCTAGGTCAATTGTGGGAGGATTGTCTCTGTCAGGTTACCCAGGATATCGAACAATGGACTAACAGGTTGGATTAAATGGACCCTGAAGGCCAGCAGGAGGTTGGATAACTTCACATAATCTAACCTGCCTTGGTTCAGTTTTTTTCGAGGTTCAGATTCCCTTTGTTTAAATGATGAAAGGTTTGACTCGGACAGCTCCACAGGATGGGGTAGCCCTCGACATTGGACTTAGGTGGTGGTTGACAGAGAATCCAGGTGAACGAGATTGGCTCAAGTACTACCCGTTGGATAGAATTAAGGGACAACACGTGGCGAAAGGACGTGTTTGGTTTTCCCGCATGTCAACCGGTCCAATACCGCAAGCAGTGTATCGGGCAGGGTCTGAATGATTTCCAATTTTTCTGTGTTTGGCTCTGATTCCACTCTCTAAGTGATGTGTGGCGGAGCGAGGTGAGACAAAACCACCCCCATCGGGCGGTTAACTCACATGCTTCTTGCCCTTCCGATATCCACGTTAACCATTGGATCTTTAGCTGTGGATCATTGGTGGTGATTATTTGTGTGTTTTGGTCGGAACCGAAATATGTTAGAGTGCTATGCTTTTAACCTCTGTCAGGTCTGCTTGTTAGTTTTCCAGTTGGCTTGTGGTGGGAACTCTTATGAACCCACGACAAGTTATGGGCTCATTTGATGCACGGCAGCATTACTAGATGATCTTGTGCTCTGTTTGGTGGTTCTCCCCAGATTTCCAGTTTAGGTTTCTCTTAGTTTTGGGTGATTGGTTTGGTTTGGCCAGCCCAGCTGACTATTGAACACTTGCAAAGTGGGTGTGGCTCCCTGTAAATTATGTATATTTGGCTAAGTTTAATAGAAGGTCCTACTCTTATCTGATAAAAAAAATATAGTTTAAATGCAAATTTATAACTATAAATATATTTCCATATTAAGTATTATTTAAAGTATCGATTGGATCTAACTTGACTGATTGAGAGAATGGGTATTATCCTCTCCACGAAATTTCAATTTATTCAAGTGGATTGTTAGATATTTTGATGAGCATATTATTATAACAACCTTAAACCCTATGTTGAAAAAACCTCACTATTTTTGTCTAGTATTCCTCCATTTCTTGGTGTGGTCCATGCCCACATGTAAGCGACTAATAACATAAATAATAACATTGTGAAATCCATAACATGTGGTGTATTGGAACAATTTGTAGGAATATAAAATCTCCTTCCCTCATATCCTTCATTAATTGTGAGGATTATGTGACATCTTATAAGCCTCAATATCTATTATCCTCATGGCAATGGTGATATTATAGTGGCAGTGGTCCTCCACTATTATATTAACTGAATGGTCGTAATGTAGTTATACTTGCTACCTCTTCCCCACTCTCTTCTTCATACTCCTATCTTAGTGATATGTATTATGTCTTTGAATAACTTTTACAATTATAAAATATCATTCCCTCTTATCCCATAATGAATGCGAGCAATGATCATTCCATCTCATTTCACATTAATTATAAGACCAATGTGAGTGTCCATAAAAGTAGTTCCCCTTATTAATATAATCATGATACTTATATTTAATGTTCCTCGTCCTTCTTATGTAACACATAGACGCACCTATATACAATCATCCCTATTATTTTATATCTATAGACACCCTTGTTATTTTATATGGATGTAAGATATGGGGATACATTATCTTTAAAGGGTCATGGAGGAAGATAAAATAGATCCAAAAGCACTTTATAACCTCTTATCTTCGTATTGAAGGAAATACACCCTATCCTCTCATTCTTATTGAAGCTAGTGTTTTCCCCATTGAAAGCAATATTATGACTGGATATCTTAAGTATAAGAAGGTTAAAGAACATGGAAACAAGAGGTTTTCTAAAATTTCTTATAACTCTAATCAAAACCACCTTTAGCTCAAGCAGGGATGGCACAAGGATGCCTAGTCTTGGCTAGGCCATTGGGGGATAAATGAGAATGTCATTTTGTAGAATAATGATTAAAAAATATTATTAAATTAAAATTTAAGGAGAAATTGTGTGATGATAAAGAGTAAAAGGGAAAAAGAAAACTAAGATATTATAAGGAGATGATCAACCCAAATCTCGAAAATCAAAAGTATCTCTCTGTCTTGACTAGTAGAAAGAAGAATAATCATTACTAAAATAATAACAAATTCTCATGAGTTCCATAGTGAAACTAGGCATTGATTAATTCCAAAAACATTTTCTAATGAAAGAGTCTATCACATTTGTGACTCTAAAAGGGTGGAAGATGAAAAACATTTTCTCTTAAATTGTCCAGCTTATACTCATTTTAGTTTTAAATTTCAAAATATTTATCACACTACCAACATTTTTGATATTTTAGCTCAACAAGTCTATGATAATTTTGAAATGCTTCTCTCAATATTCTTCGAGCATAAAATAAAAATTTAAAAAAATTCAAATAACTTTTTTACCTTTTTAAAATTCAATAAACCTATTTGATCTTAATAAACATTAATCATTACCATCACATAAATAAATAATAACATAAATAATACAAATAATACTCATACTCATCTTCATACATATATTTATGTAAATAATAATAACATTAAAAACATAGTTTAAATAGTACAAACTATGTTTCCCATTAAGTATACAAATCAAAACAAACCGCTATCACCACATACTTTTAAATAGATACACTCAACCTTAACTTTCTTTTGGCTTTATATGAAGATTGACTTTGAAAAGTGAACATAATGAAATATTCAAAACAAATACAAGTAGGTATTAAGATAATAGTTAGAGTCATTAAGATATTAATCAAACATGCAAAACCACATAAGGATACCACAACTATCTGTGTACTTAGTTTGTAATAGGTTGAAGGGTTCACGCTCCTTTAATGTAAGAATGAATGAGATGATGACAAAATGAGGAGGTCAGCATCCAACTTTAATTAGGGCTCCTACCACGGAGTACATGGCATATTCTATTTCTTAATAAATATTCTTTGCATTTGATTTATATTTAAGGTTCGGTTTTGGTCAATCATTAGGTTGATTTTTTCATGATCTTTTTGTTTTTTAATACGGACATGAAGATAAGGCAATGCCTTGGCATACATAGAAACATATGAGGGGAATCATTCCCCCTTAAGACTAAGGCTATTCCACTAGACTATTCCATTATTTGTTGGTGGTGGTTATTTATTTGGTCATTAAAAGACAATAGTAGAAGATTTCAGGAGATTGAGATTGTGTCAGTGGGTGTCATATAAGTCCTGGGAATCAAAGAAGGCCCACCACCATAGTACATTTAATAAATTTGATGGCATGTTATAAAGTGTATGGGATATATTCTATTTTCAACATTTGATTAGGGGCAATGTCATTTGGATTGGAGGCAATCAAATGATAAGAATAAGTGTTACATGTCAATTTTAATCCTCCACTTTGTTGATTGTAGACATAGGGTAGGGAAAGAATCAAACTTTATACTAGTCGAGCTAAACGAGAACCCAAGTGTAGTATTTTAATTAAAGGTTGGGAATGTTTTGGTTTAAGTTATATTTTACTAATTCTATGGAAATAACACGTGTTTAAAAAAATGGTGTTTGAGAGATCTCTTACAGTTTAATATGAAACACATTGTCACAAATGAGTAAGGGTAAGGGTGAGTACGGGTAAGGGTTCTGTACACTTTGAATAATAATATTATTCAATTTAATAGGTTAATTAATATATAAAATATTAAATTAAATTAAATTTTATTTTATGTTTATTAAGTATTTAGAGTGATTGAATTTTGTAAGGTTAAATATTTTTAAAGTTTTTTTTATTTTTTTTGGATTTGATCATGGTATATGTTTGATAAATTTGAGGTTAAGTTAGATTTACATAGATATTATTTTCAAAAATAATTTATATAAACTATGGTTACTCAATAAAACATTTAATAAAGAATGAGAGGATGGATTGTATAGTTATCGTCTAACTTTATCACATTGAATTTAGGTTGGATTGTTGAATAGAGTGTGACTTTTTTATTATAAGGTCATCTTGGGATCATGGTGAGTTTCCTACCACTCAAAAACATCTTTACTCTTTTGGTGGACTGTGATGGGTCTAGAGAATGGATAGGGTGCCAAGATTCTTGGAAATTCATTCCAAAGGTTTATCAAAGGTAATGACTATCTTCTTGACATTGAGATTTTTACCACTAAATACAATAGTTTATGCATCAATTTGGGGGGGGGGGGCGGTCGTTCTACCTAAGTACTTTTTTAGGAGGGTGTTGGTCATTTCAAGGTGGATCAAGACAATGTGGAGCATGAAGGATAATACGGGGTACTTAGGAAGGCATCAAAGGGGATAACAAATGTAATGTGATCATAATAATGAAATAGACACATCATGTAATTAAAATGAAATAATGTAATAATGATGAATAATTGACATTGACCTCGAGGGATACTCACAAGAAGTATAAATATACATTAGTAGTATTGTATTGGTGTATTTTATTGAATTATTTTGTAGCAAGCATGGTTTGTGGAGTGATTCTTTCCATAAGGAATAATTGATGGTATTATCCTACCATAAGAGTTCTTCCCTTTACATTAATGGTGTTTTTAATGGTAAATATTTTGGTATATTGAGAGTTTAAGAGTTTGTTTTTGAAGTTTTACAAGTTTTCTATTAAGTTTTACAACTACATCTACCGACAAGTTTCTTTTATGAACTAAATATTTTCTTCTATCCTATAATATCACATTTCCATTAAGCTTAATATGCCAAAATACTTTAAGGAGTTTGTGTCATGTGAGTGGGGTATAGAGTTCATAAGTAATTGATTTGTTAAATCAACCTATCCAACACTTAATTTTGGTGCTAAATCTTGATCACCATTTTATGTAATTTTTCATTAATATCTCAAGGTGGCCCTTTGATGGATCAAGTCATGCAAACCCCTCCAAATCCCAAATCCCAAATGCAAGGGGTTCCATATATCTAATTAGGAAATATGTTGTACCATGTGCATATTTGGTGGATTATGCATCAAAAACCTATCTCCAAGCCCAAGCCATATCCACCAACTAAGTGATACAAGTTATTCAAGGGAATGATGAGCAGAAGGTCCTTCTTAGGGACTGAATCAACAACATTGGGTTCTTGGAAAGAAACCTTGTAGATAGTCTCTTTGTAGACCAATTTTATTATCCCCTTCTCATGTTAAAGTTGATAATATTTTTTTTCAATTGCAGAGCATTTAGAGACTTGGGGGCTATTAGCCCCTTCCTTTCCTAGTGAGATTTATCTATTTGGAAATTCTCGTTTAATGTGCATTATATCTAATGGTCCCTGTAGAAATTTCTCTATAGATCAACTACCTCCAATACCATGTAGAAATTTTGCAAATTCTCTACAAATCTAGCTCTAAGACTATGTAGAAAATTTGACTATAGATTAACCCGATAATGCAATATATCAAAGAAAACTACTATAATCTACTTCTACTATCAATTTGTGGAAGCTTAAAGATTGAGTTGAATCAGCGCTAAACACATATAACCAGAAGAAGAAGAATCAATGCACATGAAACACAAAAAATACTCAGGGGAAAGCCTCAGCTAAAAACCCCACTATCTGTATTATCATACAAGGTGGAAATACATCAGAAATATCCAAAGCCTTATCTCTCACAGCTATCCAGCTCTCAGTACAATCCTCCGAGATGCTCACAGGCAAACCTAGCTTCTCACAAGCCTTCTCCTCTGCACTCCAAGCTCCTATTTCATTGCGCAGTTCCTTTGGGATGATTTCCTTCACCCAGTGGAACACTGCTCTAACACATTGTCAGAACTGTGCAATCCTCAAGGAACCCTCCCTTGACTGCATGCAAGAGTTTCCTTTATAAGAGAAAACATGCAACTAATAGTACACTATCCTTGTCTTTAATCTCAACTGGGTCTTTCTCAGAATAGACATGCATGAGTTTTTGATGAGGTAATCTTCAGTTAACTAGAGTACACTAGTTGAGTGCATGCATGCATCAACTGAATGATAACTCAAAATTAGTTCCTCAAATAGTTTGGAACTAATTTAACTGGACTTAACTCAGTAAACTGAGCTAACTAATTACAACTCAAATATAACTCAATCTTATCTCCTTAATTAAGGGATATTCTCCTCAATTTAAGGGATAATTATTGCATGACTTTAGAAAGACTTCTAACTTGAATTTCTCCAACTAATTAAGTCAAATAAATTAATTAATTATTTCCAACCAGCGGGTGAGACTAAATCCAATTTTAATTCACAATTTTAATTCAAGGACAAATTAAAAATTGGAATTTCTGGGTTCTACTTTTATCATTTCTTGTTGCTATTTTCAATAGTCCGCACTCGTTAAGTTTAAAGGTAAGCCCTTCCTTGAATCATCATGAATCCTAACATTAAGGATCTTGAAGAAGGGCATTCACTCTATTAATGATTTGTTTGAGAACTTGCCACAAAATTGGCTTCCTTGGGTCAAGCTTATACATAAACTTTCCCTAATTAACGTGGACAAATATATTGTGGATTGTATTCAAGGGTTCAATCCTTGATGATCTTATAAATAAGCTAAGCCTCTAACACCTTGAACATGGTACTGAGAGTAGAAACAGGGGAAATCATGAACTTCTGTAAATATAAACTACCTTTATGATATAAGCAGTTTTGCACAAAACAATTCCTCAAAAAATAACTAAAAGAGATATGATGTCCAAATATTAACGAGAAAGAACGAAAATAATAATAATAATAATAATTATTATTATTATTATTGGGTCACAATATTTGAAAATCCATTTTGTTGTTAACATAGCTTGAACGCACTTATATACCTATTGATGCAATTCCATTTTAAACATTTTATTATATTAAACACCAAGAAAGATAAAATAGAAACTCAGAAAAACACTTTTAAACATTTAAAAGTATATATATATATATATATATATTATATTAGAATTAGTAATTAGGGCAGACTTCTATTTATGTGATATGGGGCTAATTCTAATTGTCTATTTATTTGTTTTTATTTATTTTTTATAGCTAGGATGAGCCTAGACTAGAGCTAGCTCGTCTATTGGATGGAATAATGATCTACCCACAGTAGGATGTTATCATCAGGATCGTGTGAAGCTCTGTTAGAGCTTAAACGACCCTTGGGATAGTTTAATCCCCCAAAAGTGACTTCCTCCTCAACCCAACCCCATGATGTTTGAACCCAAGACTTGATGTGAACTAAATTCCACTCAAATCAACTAACCTACACCTTATGGGTCAATTCCCATTATGCCTCTAGGTATACCAATTCAACCCTGCACAACACATATTTCTAATAAAAAATTTGAACCACTAATGTCATAAAAAAAAATACTTTAACAATACATCTTATCACCCACTAATCTAAACTTCTAAAATTAATCCTTATTTTTTTATAAATAATTATCCATTTTTTCCAGCTTATATTACAAACTCTATATTTTATTTTCCTTCCATAAATTTTCAATTAAAATTCAATGAAAACGGTCATATAACGACTTTGAGATGTCGTGGCCTTACCACTTTGGAGAATCGATGTTTGGTGGATGGAGGAAGATAACAAAATATCAAATCATGTGGACTGCGATGGTTTCATTATGCAGACGTATTTTGTTAATCTCACCATGCTTACGTGTCACTGATTGGACACTCGAAGAAGACAATGAGGTCTAACGTAGTTGTAATTTTCCCTAAGAAAATGTACTTGCATTTATTTATCACATGGTTCTTAGTTTGAAAATTAAATGTTATGAATTCAAGATTTAAAAGTCACAAAGCCAACTCATAATTAATGGTGATGATGATTTGCCACGTCATTTATTAAGTTTAATTCCTTGAAAAACATAAATATTTCTATTAACTACGGCCAATGGAAGTATATTTGCCATGTCATTTACTTAAGTTTAGTTCCCTGAAAAATAAATATTTCTATTGAATAAGTCCCATGGAAGTTGATTTGCCACGTCATTTATTTAAGTTTAGTTCCTTGAAAAATAAACATTTCTAATAACTAAGGCCAATGGAAATTGATTTGCCACGTCATTTATTTGAGTTTAATTCCTTGAAAAAACAAATATTTCTATTAACTAAGGCCGATGGAAGTTTCTAGTGATTGAGATTATCACGATATTTCGAAACCCAATAAGAATGATTATAACGATATATTGAAACCCAATACAAGTCGGTGTTAAGAAAATAATTAAAATTTATTTTACAAAGTTCAATTCATGTTTTTCAAATATTTTAATATATCGAATATTCAAATTTCTCACATATAGAGATTTTTTATACTTAAAAACTTTGAAAAAGTAACATGATTATGTGATGAGAATAAAAAAGTTTAAATGGTTGTGGGTCAATGAATGAGATGATAAGTACACGAGGATTAGATCAAGCCTCATATCACGGGGTGGTTGACATATTCTCTCTAAACAAATATCCTCTATATTTTATTCTATTATTATTCGATTCCAGTGTAAGTTCATTTATTTATTTATTTGTTAAATGTAACATACAAACATCCTCTAATTTTGGTCAGTCCAAACTAGATAAGACCACACTAGGTTTAGAATGGCTTGGTATCTAGAGAATTCTCACCATAAAAATAATACATTGCAATCATAGAGTCTAGGTGTGTCCATTAGTTTATTGTGATCATAAAAGGACAAAGTAACAGAGGATTTCAAGACATTGTGCCATTGGTTGCATATCTGTACATACCCATTAAAGAATAGTATTTTTAAAGATACCCATTAAGGAATAAAGATTTTATAATGCCAATTTATAATGAATTTCATAAGTTGTAGATATATGATGTCAGTTGGGGTAAAGGCAATGGCATGATTAGAATAAGTTCCAATGCTATAAGCCAAATAGAGTGATATTTTTATTAAAGGTATAATAACATTTATGTTTCTAATGGTAATATTGGATTAAAATATTTCAAGTTATATTTTTTAAATTCTATGGAAAGAATATGTTGTCTACTTAATATTATAAACTAGAGTTCACATAAATCATGGTTGCATAACAAAATTATTGATAGGGAGTTAGAGGATAGTAGGAAGGATTGCAACTTTATATTTTATTTCAGAGATATTATCAATTCAAGTTTGTTGAGTGAATGAATGGCTGGTGATCTTTTGGTCCTAAGGTGGTTGGCATCGTGGCGGGTTTTCCATTTTACACGAACATTCTTATTTAGTGGAAATTGGAATTGGTTTAAAGAATGGAGATAACGTTATATATATATATATAATATATATAAAAAGGTGTAGTGATGCAAGGCTCAGAAAAATAGAAATTGAGGTGGGAAATTTTAGCTTTTAAATATTTTAACAAATATTGATAAAAATATGAATAAATTAATAATTATGAATTTCTACTATAATGGTAAGTAAAGAATTATATATTTAGGAAGATGAAAATAATTGTGGAATATATGTGTATAAATTTTTAAAATGTAATTGCATTCAAATTTATTGAGATGACAAGATTTACACTTTTGCAATTTTAAGTTTTAAATTCATAGGTGAAAATTATATTAGACATTAACTCATGATCACTCTTGTAATTTTTTCTTTTATTAAATTAAAGTAAGTAATATTAGATAAATTTAAAATGTATTCATTCATTTAAAGATAAGGATCGGGCTCTCGTAAACCATATAGTAAGAAAAAGCTCGGAAAGAGAAGAGAAATAACAATTAGGAATTGAGCTTCGTACTTGGGAAACTCCATTTTCAAAAGGTTGAATGATTACTTAGTGTAAAGAAAAAAGGTAGGGGACCAAATTTGATAGTTTACTTACAATGCTGGAAAAAAACCCTCTCTTTGTTGAAGACTTCCCTGAATTTAAAATATTGGATGCGAGCTGAGTACCTAATTGTTGGAACTATAGATGAGTCATTTTGAAGTTGTTACTTTTTCTAATGCATTTTCGAGACATTGTTCAATGTATAACGGTACATCAATGGCTTCTTGTTTCACTTGAATTTCCAATAACTTGTTTTCAAAATCCTTTAAATCATAACTGACTTGGTGTACTATATTAGATTATTCTTCATTCATGCAGACTAAATGAATTAACCATTTTCTGGTTTTCTCTTTGGGGAAATCAGCAAGTTTGTTGAAGTCATTCCCCCATGTCATCCTAAGCACAACCATATACTTTTGCATTTGTTCTCAGTTTCAACATCACAATCATGATTAAATTAGGGCCCTCCAATTCCTTTGCTACCTTGATTAACTGAAAGAATAGATTAATATTGTCACACTTGGAAATTAATTCTTAGAGCATAGTAATTCTCTCTTTCCAAAAATTCTTTTATTGTTTAATTATTCCTTGGGAAGGAATATTTTATTTATTTATTTTTATTTTTTCCCTTTGGGCCACATCCATGTTCGACACCTTCATAATAGATGTGGTTTTATAAAACATCTCATCATTTTCCAAATACTTTCGCAAGTATTCAACAAGGAATTAATTATAATTGACACATTGGTCAAAGTTGTGGTGGCTTCCCATACTTCAAAGATTGTGTAAATCCTCTTATTAATATTATTGGCCATGTGTCGTCGAATCCCAACTAGCAAACTTGATGCCACTCTAATTCTCAAACTGCTTTCTAGGATGTCTTATGAAACTTGGGTTGTTGTGATTGTCGATATTCGTTCAACAAATAATGGCTTTGGTAACAAAGGCATATGCACATCCTTTATTCTTTGTTTTAATATTAATTCTCTACCTCTTGTTCGGAAATTGAATAAGCTAATGTGTCATTCATTGCCAGATGAAATTCAAATATTTTGGAGTGATTTATTCCTTTAATGTCTATCTCTGAATTGACCTTATCAACAAATTAATCATTTTTAACATTCACCTTTTCAAACTTTACTTTCTTTAAATTTTTATTATAAACTACATGGTGCAGTGTTAATGAATCAAGTTCAAAATCCATAAGTTCTTGTTGATCCAATTCCTTAGCAATAGATTATCTTTCCAATGCTTTCTTTTCAACCCAACCTGGAATTTTTGGTGTTTCATCAAGATCATATATTTCCATAGCCTAGATGTTAACATCCTCAAGTGTTCCATGGACATTCCATTTTGTATTACCTTTTTTTTTTTTTTTAATTTCCAAATTAAATATAGCAATGTGAGTCTTATCTAAATTAAATTCTAGGTGATCTCCATTACCACCTTCTCCAATAGTCTTGCTACCATTCTTCCTCAACTCTTTTCTTTTATATTGTCTCCTTGAGATAAGGGTGATTTTTCATGACTATTGGGAAAAGGAGCCAAGGATTGCGGCATAATGTCCATTTTATTTGTGGGGTTTGTTAGTGTTGTATAGAGCACTGATATTTTCATGAAAACCTTGAGGAATATCAGGAAACACTTGATTATCTCCCCCACCTTTAGCTTTCCTTACATGAAAATAAGCACCATATCCAATAGAATTGAGACGAGCATGAAAAATAGTTTTAGGGTTGAAACCATTAACTACTTCTAACTCACTTAATTTAAAATTATCCATGTAAGTGGCATAGTCATCAATACTAGAAATATTTTTGACATTGAAATTGCAAAGTCAAATAGGCATAGGCATGAACTATTTTTTTTTTCATTGAAGAAATGTGCCCAATACTTGTACTATTAACACACTTTTTCTATGAAGAACTTGTCACAGACATAGATTGGATGCATAAGGGGCTTTCATTCAAACCCAAAGAGGAATATATGAGTTCCAATTCCCTTTCTTTCCAAAAGGAAAATGATTCAAGGGAGTATCTGCTAGTGAAAGGACCAAACAACATTTTTCTACATTTCATAAGAAAGAAGGTATGCATTGGATACAAGTGAAACCCTTCGTTGTATCTCTAGACTGAAGGGTACCAGAACTATAACAAGTCAACATAAAAGTTGGAATGTCATACACCAAATAAAAGGACATATACAACATTTTTGTTTGAATGAAATTTCCTTGTTGATATGAAATTTCGATAGAGATTTTATGAGCCTAAAAAAAAATACTCCATAAACTGAATAATGTATAACGTAAATAAAGTACTTAGAAAAACACTTGGTGGGTTCTTGACCAATAATTCATGCAAATAACCAATCAAATTCCATGTAGGGGTTGTCTAATGCACATACCTCAATTCTACTGGAGTTAAGCAACACTTTGGTTACTTCTTCAAGATTTTTTTTATAAAACCATTTCTTCGATCATGTTTCATGAGAAAGGTGTCAACATTTTCTATTCTAAAAACTCAATTGACATTTAAGAATTGAAGCATCTTTTTTGAAAATTTTTGGGGTTAGAGGAATGAGGGCCTTAATAGCTTTTGAGAGTTGTATATGTCTTTTCCTGATGTCCAAATTGATAGCACACCAAGAAACTAGTTTTGAAAAATCAAATACTTTACACATGCACCCAACATGCACAATGCCCTAAGTCCAGGCTTTGTTACTATTCTTCTCTTATGGGATAAGCATAAAATACCATCGCTAGGCCATGGACCACTAGAAATCACGATATTTTCATCCAAGAGTGTTAAGGATATACCCACAAAATGCTTCTCGTATTATGTTTGACCTTCTTGTTTATTGCTTATTAGCAATGTTGTTATAGACATATTTGGGCACTGCAACCCCAATCACATATGTCCATAAACCAAGGGCTTCTAAATCCCCAAAAGTGTTGTTTCATACCCTAAAGGAGCAAGGTCAGCTGATTACATCATCTCCTAGAAGTTCTCCTTGAAAAACTACTCAGAATTGGTCAAAGATGGACCATACAGATTGCTCAATGCTAAGGGTGCGATGCATCTCACCTGCCACATGCAAAAAGTGCGATGCATACTAAAAATCCCTTTTGTATGGTGCGATGAGCGAGAGTAGACAAATGGCAGAGGCAGTTGGCTAGGTGGAAACCCAGAGAATCTTCTAGAAACTGCCCATTTGACACTTGCCTCTCTGAATTCGCCTAGGGATGAGTAAGAGATCATGAATCTCCAAGTGGGGCCAAGAACTATCAGAGAGAGGACACTAATCAAAATCCCAGAAGCTGACTCACCCACCTGCAAACATCTATATATGGATCCCTCATCCTAGATATCCAGGGGCTGGAATTTTGCATCTTGTAAGGAAGTGTTGTTGGTTTCTTTGTGGAACATCATAGTGTTGGGTGATCTAGCTTTTCATGAGGTGAAGAAGGGCTTTCATGCTGGGAGGATGGTGCTGGGTCAGATCAATGGGTTGTAATCCTGTCTTCTACTACTTCTATCAATAAAGCTATTTGAGTTTTCCTCCATATTCTTGTATGTCTTTGAATGTTGAATTGGTATATGCATTTGTATGGTCAATATATATTTGATCCTATATTGTTTGTGATTGTAGATCTCTATGCTTTGATGGTATTATGCTGCTTTGACTCTACAGGTGTTCTTTGAAGCGGGACAAGTGAGGAAGGAGTGGTAAAGATCTGTCAAAGGGGAGAGGAAACAAGCAAGGAGCCAAGCAAAAGACTGAGTTTGGTACTCTCTGCTTCTCTCTCATCTACTTCTCATAAAGGAAAACAAAAGTAACTTTAGTTTGTTTGTTTCTAAGATAACTACCTGTCTTAGTGGGACTAGCAGCTCTGAATGGACACTAGTTTTCCCGATAAAAAAATGGCGACTCCATTGGGGACCGAGTAGCTTGTTTGCTTGTTTCTAGTTTGTTTACTTTATAAACTACAGATGGAGCCTGAAGTTATGCCAGCTAGCCTTCGAATTGCTTTTGCTATGCAACTGCAAAGTAGATAAACGTTGCTTTAGTCAATCTCCGGGTTAGTTTATGAATTAAACATCTGACTTGCAAACATCCTAAGCGCCCTGGTGGTAGCTCAAGTAACCTCATTAGATCAGCCCCTATGTTTTGTATTTACTGACTATCATTAGCTCAGACTAAATCCTTGAACTAAGCTCCAAACTATGACCAAAACCAAGTTAAAGTATCGTCCCTGGACCATCACACTGTCTCCTTTTGATAGTCTGGATGCATCGCACCTCCCGTGTGAAGTAGGTGAGATGCATCCCTGTTTCCCTGTGTTACAGGTACGATGATCAGATAAGATTGTTTTTGCCTCTAGATTTTGGTTTTTTCTTCATTGTCTTCAGCTTTATTCAGGAGTTTTGCTGTCTATGATTAGTATACCACTGTTGAAACTCCCTTCCTTTGCAGTATTCAGCCTCCATTGTACAAAGGATTGTGAATTTGTTTATGTATTTTTCACCATTTACAGTTCTCCTTTACAAAGAGTAGCTTAATCGAACTGTCATCTTTTGATTTGGAAGTGTCGCAAGTGTTGTTTTCAGTCAAAGAAAAGAATCCTACTCTTTTTGATAGTCAATTACACTGTTACTCTTGTATTTGATTTGAATTAATAGTATTTCAAGTGTCAAAAGCAGTTTTCAAATTGAAGTTGAAAGTGTCGTTCTTAGCCTTCCTTTCGTTTTTTAAATTCGAAATCACAAAGTGTCGTCTTAGCCTTCCTTTTGTTTTTTTTAATTTGAAATAGCAAAGTAGTCTTCCTTCCATTTTTTGAATTTGAAATCGTAAAGTATCGTCTTAGTCCTCCTTTCATTTTTTGAATTTGAAATCGCAAAGTGTCGTCTTCGTCTTCCTTTCTTCTTTTGAAGAGAAAATTGTTAGTATTGTCGCTTTGAGAGAAAAGATAGTTCAGATTTGTACTTAGCATTATTTTTGTCATTCACACATTAAGAAAGCGGAAAACAAATACATGCATGTGCATTTGCATTTAGACTACTTGTTGATATTGATTTAGGACAGTGCATCTAGTGTGTGCTCTCTGCTCTATGTTGAAAGAATTTCGCTTCTATTTCCTTAGTAGCTAGGATTTTCATTGCAAAAAGAAGAGTAAATGACTATTTATCATCTTAGATTGCATATTTAGGAGTTGTATATCTACATCACACGGTGAACCTTAAAGGCAAACTTCTTAAGAAAGATCAATTGTAAAATAAATTTCAATGAACATAAAAACGCTTTGGAACCTAACGCACAACATTTAGAAGTCTAGGCTAGAGACGTATTCCGACGTCGTAAAGCCTGCTAACTATCGCTTTCATCGTAGGTTGGGTGATTCCTCCTCTTTGAGACAACAAGTGCTAGTACAGACTTGTGCTCCCACGTATTGTTAAGTATATATTGGGAGACCACAATAGGCTATATCCTTTATCCTTAGGAAGCCCTGTCTGCCACCCTATCGATCGCAATGCACTGAACACAACATTCGGGAAGATTGACTGCCGTACCGTAAAAAGTATTCTGCAGTTTTGCGATTGGTTTGGTAATTCCTCTGTCTAGATTTCCAGAGCAGTCACTTTCGTTCCTTTTCAGACTCCTTAAAAGAAAAGGTCCATTTGAGCACTTGTCACTTCAGACTCATTAAAAATCGAAGGCGACTAGAGTCATCTTTAGCTTTTTCTCGACTCTTAAAAAATGAAAAAAGCAAGTTGTGTCAAAGCGTCTAAAATTTATTTTAATCATAATAACGTCATTGTTCCCTCGATTGGTCTTAGGTTGAGAAAAATGGAGTCTACCAACCAAGGATTTCCCCTTGGGGGAAATCCTAGTCTTTTATCCTCTTGGGCAGATGTTGGTGCACCTCATATGGCCACATTGTCCCTTCCAGGACTGACAATTGGCCTGCTAGTATGGCTCTTCTCGACCTCTGTCATTCACAGAACCGTGATTCCTGAGCAATCAAATCAGCAACTAGATGATACTAGAGTTACCCCCCAACCTTCTACTTCGTTTGTTTCTCCCTCTCCTTCTTCCTCTTCGCTTGGTGAAGCTAGTAAAACTAAAAACCAAGTAACTGAGAAGAAGAAGAAGCCAACAACAAAAAGGGGCAACCAAGCATCGTCTAGTGAAAATCCACTCACTGCACCATCCAAACCTAAATCTCCATGTGTCATTTGCAAAGGGGACCACTATCATCAATATTGTCCTTGCATCCCACGGATCTTAAGGGAATGGTCTCTCCGCTTGCACAATCTGGTGTCATCAACCTCTGACGATCATGTTGAAAGTACACCGTCAACTAGTGAAAGCGAAGTCACTAGAAAAAAAGGGAGATCTAAATTTCCTTGTAGACTGTGTGAAGGCGATCATGCCATCCACCATTGTCCCTTCCTAGACGAAGCTAAAAGAGTCTTGGATAACCGTCCTGCTTCACCACTGTGTCTTCCTCCTGGATACAAGAAACTCTTGCCGAGTCCATCACTAGTTGAAAATCTGACTGACACACTTTTGTGGTTAGTCAAAGCATCTAGCATTGAAGATAAACCCTCTAAGCCCACACCAGACCAAAGTCAACAGGTTGAGACAGTAGTTGACCTAGTCTTGTCTTCAGAAGGTCTACCTTCCGATGATACAGTCACCAAAGAGAATGAGAACGACACCATTCAAATTCTTTTCGTAAACACAGACTTCGATGAACATGGGGGAAATCTACCCATTCCTTTACCGCAAGAAGGAAGTTCGTCAGAGATGTATCCGGCCATTTATTTGGTCCCACCTCCAAGCAACCTAGTCGTTTCCTTTGACTGGAATCTACTAGGCAGACCCCATCTACCATCTAATGTACCATTCTGAATCATAGTACAAGCTTACAGAATGGTCATGGTTGGTACTATCATAGATGAAGGGGCTTCTGTGAGTATCCTTTCCTCAACTTCTTGGAAAGCGCTTGGTTCACCATCGCTTCTGCCTGAGATGCGAAATCTGAGAGGCTTCGACAAAGGAATCAGTTGACCGTTAGGGATCCTTCCAAATTTGCCTATAACTTTGAGAAGGAAAACTACTTATCTAAATGTGATGGTAGTCCAAGAACCTTTAGATTACAATCTACTCCTTGGGCATGACTACATTTATAGCATGGGAGCTATTGTTTCCTCACTCTTTCGAGTGATGTGTTTTCCACATGAAGGTAGAGTGGTCCAGCTCGTAGACCAATGTTCATTCCCCGGCTCAAACATAGCTAATAGTCAAGTGCCATTCCTATCTGGTCTTTTTGCACAAGGAATGTCTCATCAATCTCCAGTCCATCCACCTGATGAGCGCGAGTGATTCGGTGATTGTGACTGAAACCTAGGAGGCATGTGCCCTGGTCTGCTTCGGCAGGAAAACCCCATATATTAGGTAGGCTTCCGCGTAAGAATATGACTAGTATGACTATCCTGTTTGTTTTGGAAAATGGATCAAACTGGAAAAAGATTCCTCCGTCAGAAGGTATGCCTTTCCCAACAGAGCCAAGGAAGGGTTTTGTCTACAAATTGAAGGGTAACCTAGAAACTCTACTTCGTTATACCTGGGGGCATGCAAACCTTTTTGCATGCAAGTGAAAAGCGACCATTTATTTTCTTAGTTTGTAGGTTCTTAACCATTTAAAATCGTAGGATTGGTCAGTCCTAGCTTGCATAATGAAAGGATCCAGAGAAAAGTTTCGAATGGGGCAATCTCCCTAAAAAATGAACCTATCGATGAGACATCCTTATCATACGACTGGCACGAGTAGTTTTACGTGAAGTTCAAGCTCATTAAAAAATAAACCTAGCAATGAGCATATGTTCCACCAGAGTTTAAGCTCATTAAAAAATGAACCCACCTTCGGTAAATAACCATTGTGATCACATTATCATTAGCTTTTAAGCCTCGGTCGTGTTCTTACCATCACCTCCACTCTTTTTTAGCTGATCATACGCCTCCATTTGATTGTTTACCCCTTTTGAGGAACAACTGCGATGAGTGATTTTGTTAGCCATCTTCTTTACACTGATGTGATTGAAAAGTTCCAAACCTCACCTGGAACCAGCTGCTACCTGAAAATATCACTCGTTCCTTTAAAAACGAGTCTCCTTTAAGCTCTTTTCATCTAACTCGTAAAATATGAAAAGATTTCTGAGCAATTGGCCTCTCGAGCTCATTAAAGTGATCGGAAGTGCTATCCCTCCTCTAGATTTTAATCTTTTTGTACCTGAGGGATCATTACACAAAAATATCGAGCGCTTGTCTTCTTTGGCTCATTAAAACTATTGAAAATTCATCCCTTTCATATTATTTTATACTTTTTCGGACTTAAGGGATTATATTATGAAAAAGGAATACTGGAGTTTCCTTTCCATCCCTTTTCAGACTCTCTAAAATAGAAAAAGGACCGAGTTATCTTTGTCGTTAAAATTGTTAAAACAATAGCGACAAACTTGTCCATGCGGGCAAGAGCGAGTTTCACTATCGCTAAGCTCATTATAACATAGCGACGGGTTTGCCTGAAGGGCAAATTATAGAACAAGAATATGTTATCCTCCTCAATCTTGACAAAAATAAAGAGGTACTGGTCAGAAATGACTGGGGAAAAATTGGGAAGAAAACTTGAAGAAAATTTATTGGTAGCAAGTCACTCTTGAACATGACACTTTCACTCCATCACCATGATTGAGTCGGGTTGGGTTATTCCGTTCACTGGTCATATGAGCATTGGTCCACCGTACCATCCATTTTTGGGGTTAACGCTACCAATCCATTTTAGTGTCACTGATATGTTCAAGAGAAGTCACTCAGAGAATTCACCAACCTAGCTTGTGTCTCATCCGCTTCAATACCTTCACGCTTCATTCTTTCATGACCGCCACCGTAAACCCTGTATCATTAGATCATTTTCACCTCCACAAAATCATTTGCTCCGTTCCGTGTCATAGATGTGGGATTCATTAATGCCCTCCTATGACGGGTCACTTCTTGTTGACGTCAGCTCATTATCCAAGAAGTCGACCTAGGAACAACCCTTTCAGTACTTTGAAGCTTGCATACCTCAATGGCAAGTTTCTCACTTTTGGTGACAGGTTTACATTAATGGCCTTCGACCGAAAGATTTTGCGTGGTGTTTGATCCAGGTGGATATTGGTGGCCACCTGCCAAGTCCACCTGGACCCCCACCATTGTCTTTCTCAGCATTTTCAGTTTCCTTAATTGTAGCACAACTTACTATTTTTAGCAGTTTT
>APFE030531646.1:119049-149206 GCA_000404065.3 Pinus taeda | reverse complement strand
TGGATCGAATTGTACTTCGGGCGAAGATTGAACGAGTTTTGAAGACCCCAGATCTAGTTTCATCCATCTGGGCTGCAATATATTCAAGAAAATAAAGACATCAAATGTACATCATTGCTGCACAGATAATCATCCAAGCCAAAGGATGATGGCTCTACCAAAATCATCAGTCTGCCATACAGACGGTTGTCTGTCCAATGTACATGAAAATTAATTTATAAAGCTGAGCATGGAAATGCCCACCTCAGCTCGATAATGAAAATATTATGAAGATAATGTATTTTATTGTATCTTATTATAGGTCACCTTCCAGTGCGAAAGACTTCGGACCCTCGTGATAAAACATTTCACCCGACATCAAAAGATTTATGACCTCATGCTTTAGGCGGCAAATGTTATAGACATATTTGGGCACTGCAACCCCAATCACATATTTCCATAAAACAAGGGCTTCTAAGTTCCTAAAAGTGTTGTTTCATACCCTAAAGGAGCAAGGTCAGTTGATTACATCATCTCCCAGAAGTCCTCCCTGAAAAAACTACTCAGAACTGGTCAAAACTAGACCATACAGATTGCTCAGTGCTAAGGGTGTGAAGCATCTCACCTACCACATGAAAAAAGTGTGATGCATACTGAAAAGCCCTTCTGTAGGGTGCGATGAGCGAGAGCAAACAAATGGCAGAGGCAGTTGGCTAGGTGGAAACCCAGAGAATCTTCTAGAAACTGCCCATTTCACACTTGCCTCTCTGCATTCGCCCAGGGATGAGTAAGAGATCATGAATCTCCAAGTGGAACCAGGAACTATCAGAGAGAGGACACTAATCAAAATCCTAGAAGTTGACTCACCCACCTACAAACATCTATATATGGATCCCTCATCCTAGAGATCTAGGGGCTAGAATTTTTCATCTTGTAAGGAAGTGCTATTGGTTTCTTTGTGGAACATCATAGTGTTGGGTGATTTATCTTTTCATGAGGTGAAGAAGGGCTTTCATGCTGGTAGGATGGCACTGGGTCAGATCAATGGGTTGGAATCCTCTCTTCTACTACTTCTATCAATAAAGCTATTTGAGTTTTCCTCCATATTCTTGTATGTGTTTGAATGTTGAATTGATATATGCATTTGTATGGTCAATATATATCTAATCCTATATTTTTTATGATTGTATATCTCTATGCTTTGATGGTGTTGTGCTGCTTTGACTCTACAGGTGCTCTTTGAAGCAGGACAAGTGAGGAAGGAGTGGCAAAGATCTGTCAAAGGGGAGCGGAAACAAGCAAGGAGCCAAGCGAAACACTGAGGTTGGTACTCTCTGCTTCTCTCTCATCTACTTCTCATAAAGGAAAACAAAAGTAACTTTAGTTTGTTTGTTTCTAAGATAACTACTCGTCTTAGTGGGACTAGCAGCTCTGAATGGACACTAGTTTTAACAAATGTGGAATTCATGATGAACAAAAATGTTGCTAATTAGGAAGCTTTGATAATGCTAAGTGTCTCATAGCCATATGTCAAAAATAAATGCACATCATTTAATACCAAATAGATATTTAGTTTTATGAATTATGTGCTAGCCTTAGTGTTAGATTTAATGTGCCTTGAATAAGGCATCAGAGAAAATGAATATGGAATATAAAATGTGGGTTGTGGGATGTAGATATGGGAAATGTAGGTTTTAACCCTGTACAAAAATTACCTGCATACGAATTCTAAATCACAGGAAAAATAAAAATGCGAGAGCATAACACATAAAACACATATACACAGAGATTTCTCCCCACTGGATCCCAAAACCGAGACTACCAGCTTGATTTTTCATTATGTTCCTTTCAATGTTACAATACATATTTATACATTCCGAAGCATCCAATACCATGGACCGAGAACCATCGCGTCCAAAACCATGGACCGAAAACCATTACGTCCAAAAAACATGTGCGAAAATCATGCACAAAACCATAGGTGGGTCCGCCCAACCTAACATAGGGTCCAAAACCAAAATTTTTCGGTAAAGTGGGGTTATGGGTACACCTCAAACACCCTATTAACTATGTGGAAAGAATATAACACAACCCAACAATGTTGTCAAAGAATGAATTTTGCATCCGCATGTGAAATAGAGTAAGTATAAAAAGGTACTAATTATAAAGACATGAGTGAGGATAAGTGATGCAAAGGCTTCATGCAACTTGCATTTATGCAAAAAATGACTAAGTATAAGAATGGGTGTGATTTATGGGTTGTAGAAATGCAGGTGTAGGATGGATTGTGGAAAATGGGAGTCCACAACTCTTATACATGGAAATTGAATTAAGTATTAAATATTTTCAAGTTGTGATTAATATGGGAAGGATTTAATAGAAGGTGTTTAACAACCAACATTTTGAAAATTGGCTAAGTATCACAAAAAGAGGAAAAATTTGGGCAGAATATAGAGTAAGAGAAACAAGATACCATTTACCAACGAATGTTGGTTAACATTTGGCTCCAATTCCAAGACAATGACCCCTTGTGGGTTGTTGAGAATCTAAAAGGTCTTATTCATTGGGCACATGGAGCTAATGAGTAAGAGGAATATATATGGATTTGACGAGTGAGAGAGAAGATATGTATAGAAAATGGAAGGGAAGAATATACAAGGGGTGAAAGTAGTTTTTATGAGAATATGTGTTTAAGATGTTACCCATTTAAGGGAAATGTTTGAACAACACCATTCATATATTTGAGGAGATAGTAACTAAATATATAAACATTTTCATCCAATATCGTCCAATTCAAAGAATATCAAACTTTATATGAACGAATGGCTTTCCTTTGGCTTGTTCCATAACAAGACTAATTGGTATTTATGAAATTCCTTTGAGGTATAACTTTTGGGGAAGTATCTCTTAACTACATGTTGCCTCCTTTGAATATTTGTTTTTTCTTGCATGCATTGTACTTTTAATTGAAGGAACTGATAATATATTGTTTGCAGTGGACTACCATCTTCTTGATTTTCAATCTAGATAGAAATTGATAAAGCATTGAGTTCTAAATGTATTCAAAGTATAACTGTTGGGTGTGGTTTTTTACCTATTTTCTGCACATTTTTTCCCTTGTTTTGACCTTTCTGTCTACCATGCCTGTGCCTTTATATGACCAAATTCCCTGTTTTCTACCTTTTTAATCCATTTTACTCTCATGTTACTTTGTTATATTTTACCAAATAATACGAGGCATTATTCCTTTTTGTGGATAACTGGGAGAGCATTGAAGAAGTATTTTGGGAAGTTCATCTTTTCAAGTGTTGGCTCACAAGAACGAAGCTATGAAGCAGACATGCAGCAAGGATTAACTGCGAGAAAGGGTAGAATGGTTTGTTGTTACACCCCGAGTGCTGTTACAGGTTGTTGCTACACACTTGCTGCTGTTACAGATTGCTGTTACACATTGGATGCTATTACAGATTGCTGTTACACATTGGATGCTATTACAGATTTCTATTACACATTGGATGCTATTACACCTGGCGCTGATCTGTTGTGACACCAACGATGTTGTCGTCAGTTATGTTGTGTCGTCTCGAATCACCATTCACTCAATGTTGTTGCACCGAAGCTCAAAATGTGGGTACTATTCCACATAACGGCTGCTGGTAGTAGGGATTATTTATTTTTGAAGCAACAAGACTCCAACAATTACAACTAATGTATACTTATTTAGCAATAGGTTGTAACTTCTTTATTTTTGATCAACATGAGAATCGAGAGATTCTCATGACTGATTTGTTTCTAATTTTCAGGTTGTAATAGTTATAAAAGACTCGACTTTTTATGTATCAAGGGAAAACATATAGAAGAGTACCGTTACTTTGTTTCTATAATTTTGAATTTATTTTAATATCAATTAGCACGATGATGCTGTTACTACTTTCCAATCGATTCGTTAATCACTTTCATGTTCTTCCTACGCCCTGCTAAGGAGGAACGGCCCTCCTTTTAGCAGGGATCGCAGTGATATAGGTAGTGTACATTCTAGTTTAGTTCATTGATTTATGGTTTCTCGCTGTTGTTGTACAAATCGTGGGTTACATTCGCTGTTGTTTCTATTTATCTTATGTTGTTACATTGAGTTAGTCAACAGAGTGGTAGTAACCAGCGAGAGTAGATGTTAGTTCTTGTGTGACACACCCTTACTTTAATAGCTGTGAGTTGTGATTTAATTCTGGAGAGTGTTTTTATATCTACACACATAGTTTGATTCAGTAATTTATATTAGCAACATCTTTTATAGTTTTCTGTATTTTCTTCTGCTTGGATGGAGTGTATCGACACAGACAATGTAGACTCCATTGAAACAACAAGACCTACCCTGGGTTGAAAATTAATGTTGCAGTCTGAGTCAATTAAGGTTGATTAAAACAACACTACATTTTGGCACCATTGCCAGGGATGGCAAGTTAACAATACAGTTAGCCAGGTTGTTAGTTTGATATAGAGTGCTCCTAGTCCACAGTTGCTGGGTGATAAAGCGAGAGGTAAGAACCTACGCATCGATCTAACATACCTGGGCAGGATCACCATTGTGATTACTAGGACACTTAGGAGAGTTTGATGCTTTGTTAGTGTGTCTTCAGCTCTTAAGTTGTTGGGTGGTAAGACAAGAGGTAAGAACCTGTGCATCACTCTAACATACTCGGGTGGGCTCACCACTGTCGAAGATTGAGACACTTAGAGTGTGATTTAATACACGTAGGCTCCATGTGTGCACTTGTAGGTTACAGAGATATTGAAATCACCCCCACTCTAATAAGTCACAGGAATGACGTGTCGTAAAAAGGAAACGAAGGGTGAAGATTTGGGACGGAAGACATTTATCCAAGAATTAATCTCCAAGGTGGAAAAAGAATAGTCCAGCTCTGAAAGGAATACAAGGAAAACAGGGCCATAGAAGGTTGTTACTCCCATAGCAAAAGAAGAAACCTCCAATCCCTCCATATCGGGACCGTATCATTCTAAGGCTAGCACTCATATCCCCAAGATTAAGGATTTGATTTATGAGAAAGAAGGGGAAGTTAGTAGCCAGAATTTGAGGACCGAGGAGCAAGGGGAAACTGAGGGGGAACAATAGACACCTGATACAGGAAAGCACCTTTTGATTTATTAATATCTGGATATAGGTAGTGCAGTGAAACAACCAACCCCAGGGGTGTATAAGGCACTAATCATGTCTGCAGGGCCATCACAAACACATATCGAAGAACGTCTGCTACAGAAAGGGTTAGAATAAATAATCATGGGAGACAACAATAATAAAAATGCTAAAACAGACACCACTACCACTACCTTTGAGTTCCCAATTAGGAATATCGGAGGTGAAGCTCCTATGAAAAGTATTCCTCTATCATCCTTACCATCCTTCCAGGGGATGACTGTGGAAGATCTAGATACATTTCTATTTGAGTTTGATGTCCTATGTAGAAGTTATGATTATACATCAGATGCTCAGAAGTTAAAGCTATTTCTTGCTACCTTAAAAGGAGCAGCCTTGAGATGGTTCATGGGATTAGGCCTCGCTTCCATTTCAACGTGGAATGCTATGAAGGAGACGTTCTTGTCAAAGTACCAAGACTATTGTAGGGCTAGGGATGTAAAGGAAGAGATATTTAGAATGACATAGAAGGAGGAAGAAAGCCTGGAAGATTATGTGGAATCGTTCCACTACAATCTGCAGAGGTCGAGACACAACGATTTAGACCCGGAAATCTTGAAGACTATATTCATTAGAGGAATGAGGGATGACTGCCTTAACACCCTAAATCTATTAGGAAAAGGGGATATATCACAAGGGACATTCACTAAAATTGTAAATCTCTTCCTACGATTCTCTCAAGGATCATCTAAAGGAAGAAGTACAATTCAAGATACCTTTGTTCGCATACAAAAATCTGCAGGAAGAGGAGTAACTAGAGTGGAGATCAGAAATTTGTTCGAAAATTTCAAGGCCGATATCCTTAGTACTCTCTCGGCCCAAATAAAAACATCACAGATAAAAAAGACACAAGTAGAAGCTGATACACCCCTGGTCGTGTTCTGTCCGGCTTGTTGTAAGAAACATCCTTACAGGGAATGTGAATTGAACAACATAAGCCTGTGTAATATCTGCGAGCTAGAGCATTCGACAGAGAAGTGTTCGGAGCTTCCTAGACTAAAGACAATACTCAAAGAATCAAGAAAAGAGGTGCAATCCTCTTACTTCATTGCACTGAGCAGGCCATGTCAAACATGTCCTCCAGGTATGTCTTAATACTTTTCCTTTTTCAATTCGTGGAACAATGCATATAATAACCAACAATACCCACGTCAATATTCTGCCCCTCCTTCAAAACAGTTCCCTTCACCCTGGAACCAATGGTCTCCATCTCCCCCTATTCAATATCCTCCATCCCAACCATACCCATGGAAATAGAACTAGAGAGGAAATGCCCAGAATTTAGCTCTGCCTGCACCACCCATGCAGCAACAATTTCACTTACTTCATTTCCAAGCTCCTACTCCTCCACTACCTGTGCAACCTAACCCAAAACCAAACAATAAATCAGCTCAAGGCATAGAGGCTCCTACGACCTTCCACACCTACCTTATTACCCCTGTGGAACTTAATGAAATACAATTGTGATCAGGCACGGTGATTAACCCTAGTCACTCCCCTGTCATTATAGAGGAGGAGTGTGAACCATCCAGAGGAGAAACCAGAGGCTCTAAGGTGGCTACTGCGCCTACAATAGCTGATATAGAGGAAGTTGTTACATCTGTAACAACCAACCTGCGAAGAACGGTCACATCTGTAACAGATAATTAAGGAAGGCTAATACACCTGTAATAACAGATTTGTCAGTTGTTACGCAGGACCCCCCGTACCCTCAGAGGCTGGCTGAACCTAGGATGGCTTCACAACCTGAATCTAATTTTCTTAAGGAGTTGAAAAATTTGTATGTATGAATTCCTCTGCTGCAAGCCCTTAAGGAAGTACCATCTATGCCATGAAAGTGAGATATTTGCACATCAAGAAGCCTGGGAGGAAGCCTAAAGACTCTGCCACCATACATGTGATGGGAAACTTATCCAAATTAATGTCTGATTAGCCTCTTCTTACTAAGTAAAATTATCCAGGAAATCCTACGGTCACTATCTACATTAATGACCAACCCATAGCCAATACATTGATTGATCTTGGGGATGCCATTAATGTAATGATGAAAGATCTCTTGATCGCTCTCAGGCTACGGGGACTCAGACACACTCCTACTATGCTGGAATTGGCAGAAAGGTCCTGTGTTAAACTCAAGGGGATGTTCGAAGATATAGTGATTACGATAGCTTCCTGGAGATATCTAATTGATTTTCTTATCCTATAGCCCAAATCCAATTTGGGGGGGCATCCTTTGATCCTAGGAAGACCTTGGATGGCCACTACAGATGGATTTATAAGTTGCAGGATGGGATCCATGGTGATCTCAGATGGCCAGGCAACACAGAACCTTAATCTTTATCCCCTAAAACTAATTATGGATGTGTGCAACCCTTGGTAGGATGAGTTTGAGCCTGAGTCAGATCTTTCCCTGCCACTCCTCACTCTGGGGAAAGCCCAGTGTTTTAAAGATGAGACAGAAGATGATGTTATTAATGGTTTTATTAGTAATTCACTTTCTGTTGCTTTTGTTAAAAATTAAAAAGAGGAGGAAGAGGTGGAAGATATAGATTTTGAACAAATGAGAACCACTCCGAAAATTTCTAGCAGTGCAATTGAGATTGAATCTGGAAAGTTTTGAATGTTGATCCCAATTTGACTACTGAATAGAACCAACGACTGATATAGCTATTATAGAAGTATAAAAAGGAATTTGCATGGATTATATGGATATGAAAGGGATCCACCCTAACCTATGCACTCATCATATTTATTTGAAGGATGGCTACAAACTAGTCAGACAACCACAATGTCTCATGAACCCTGCACTAAAGGAAGTGGTGAAAGAAGAACTACAAAAACTCTTGAGTGCTAATTTTATTTATCTAATATATGATAGTCAGTGGGTTTCACCGCTTGTCATCGTTCCTAAAAGGAACGGCAAGTGGAGAGTCTGTGTTGATTATAGAGAACTCAATAAGGCCACTTATAAGGACCATTTTCCATTACCATTTATAGATCAGGTCCTTGATACTCTCTCTGGAAAGAAATTCTTTTCATTTTTGGATGGATTTAGTGGCTACAATCAGATGCAGATTACCTCGGAAGACCGGGATAACATGACCTTTACTTGTCCTTCGGGAACCTACGCATACAATGTGCTACCTTTTGGGCTTTGTAATGCACCAGCAACCTTTCGAAGGGAAATACTGGGAATTATTTTGAATTATTGAATGACTTTCTAGAAATCTTCATGGACAATTTCACATCTTATGGAGATGCTTTGAAACAACATTAGTCAATCTGGAAAAACTGCTAGAGCGATGTGTACAGACTAATGTTGTATTGAGCACTGAGAAATATCACATGATGATGATTGAAGGGATCGTGCTTGGACATTACATTTGTGGTGATGGAATCAAGGTAGACCCTGCAAAAATAGAGGTAATTCTAAAAATCCCAACCCCCAAAACGTAGAAAGAGGTACGTAGTTTCTTGGGGCATGCAGGGTATTACAAAAGATTTATAGAAAATTTTTCAAGAATTGCATCGCCATTATTTTCCTTTCTCATGAACGACGTTGATTTCTTGTGGACAGGGAAGTGTGAGTAAGCCTTCTTAAAGCTGAAATGTTGTGTATCAGCAACTCCAGTCTTGCAAGGACCTAATTGTGAATGTCTATTTCACATAGCTACGAATGCATTGGATATTGTTGTAGGTGTTTTTTGGGGCCAACTGGAGGATAAGAAACCTTATTCTATTTACTACATAAGTAAAAATCTAACTCCAGTTAAGCTTAACTACATAGTGACTGAGAAGGAGCTCTTAGCAGTCGTGCATGCCATCAATAATTTCTGACATTACATCACCAAGTATCAAGTTTTTGTACACATTGACCATTCTGCCATTTGTTTTTTAATGAATAAGCTAATTACAAATGGTAGGATTACACGCTGGTTATAAATGTTACAAAAATTTGATATCACTATTGTAGATAAGCCTACATAAGACAATGTAGTAGCTGAATTTCTTTCTAGGCTATCTATTGATGATAATTGCACTCCTACTGAAGATTATTTCCTTAATGAATATATTTTTGTTATTTCTACTTACTCACCTTGGTATGTAGATATAGCCAATTATCTTACTGCAGGGAAGTTCCCCAATATTTGTCCTCCAAAGAGAAAAGGAAAATCATACAACAAAATGCTACATATACCTGGATAGATGGGAACCTCTACCACACTGGACCTGATTTCCAGATCAGACGTTGTGTTAGAGAGGACGAGTATTTGATATTCTCAAACCTTGCCATGAGGAACCTTGCAGAGGACACTTCGCAGATAAATGGATAGGATACAAAATCATCTCAACAGGGTACTAGTGGCCAACAATATTCCAGGATTCTAAGAAGTTTGTGAAGGGATGTGATAGTTTTCAAAGGATGGGCCAACCACTACAATCAAATGATATGCTGTTACAACCCTAGATTGCCATAGAACCTTTTGAGAAGTGGGCTCTAGATTTTGTGGGACCAATCAATCCTTCATCTAGACAGAGATCCTACATATTGGTCTGTACTAACTATGTCACAAAATGGGTTGAGGTGAAGGCACTAACCAGAGCCACGAAGCAGGCTATCTCAGATTTTTTGTTTGAAGACTCTTTGTCTGGTTTGGCATACCCAGATAGATAGTCACAGATGGAGGGCCACAGTTCACATATCATAAGATTCGGGAGTTGGTCGAGAAATATAAATTCCATCACAGAATCACAACACCTTATCTTCCACAAGAAAATGGCCAAGTAGAAAGCACTAGCAAAGTCATTGAGGGGATCCTTACTAACAATGTGGCCATTCATCGAAGAAATTGGGCTGAAAAACTTCCAGAAGTGTTATGGGCATACATGAATACATGGAGGAACACCACTGGATTCTCACCATATGAACTTGTGTATGGAAAGAACCCTTTATTCCCCATTGAATTTGAAATTAAGACACTAAGGAAAACATTGCAGGTCAATTTGGATCTGGCTATAGAACAAAGGCAGAGATTGAACTAGCTCAATGAATTGGAGGAAAACCAATTGGCTGCTATCCAACAAACAGAGATTATCTAGCAATAGAGAGCTAAGTGGCATGACAAATTTATAAAGAAGAAGCAGTTCTAGAAATGAGATTGGGCTCTCTTATATGACCCAAGGTTTAAAGACTTCAAGGGTAAGATTTGCACCAGATGGCTAGGTCCTTATGAGGTAGATGCAGTATTTGACAATGAAACTGTAAATTTGGTGACCATTGATAGTGCAAGGACACTATTACTTGCAAATGGGCACCGTCTTTGGTTGTATCACAAACCTACCTCGAAGGATTCATTTGTCAATATTGTCACAAATTCAGATCTATAGGTTACGAGAACAGGGGAAAGCCCTCCTATGCTACAAAAATTTTAATTCTTCCAATAAGTGTAACAGCTGAAAACCCCCTGGTGGCGGCTGTTACACCTTCAAATTTCCAAAAAAAAAAATGTAATAATAACAATAATCTAGCTGTGAAAACCTTTCTCAGGCATAGATAGACACATTTGTAGCAATTGAAAACCACCTGGTGGTGGCTGTTACACCCTTTGTAACAACATTTGTTATTCCAAAGTATATCATGCAATAAGTGTTGTTACACGATCTTTTCTTCTTTATCTTTTTGTAGAAATTAAATTAATATATATAAGTCGTATTGCCTATTACATCTGTAACAACCGATGACCTTTCAGGAATAAAACAAGATATATTATTATAATAAATAGCAATAACATCATCGTGATCCTTGCCATCAAAATTTAGTTCATGCATCTAGTTGCTCGAGTATGATTCGACATCGCACCACGCATTACCTCACCCCACGTCACTCAGGTGTGTCATCAAAAAGGTGATATTGAATTTGTTTTATTTTTTAATTATGGCAACTTAACGTGACTATTGACGACCAAGGATGGCTATCATAATTAAGCTGGGGGGGCAACGAATCATATTGTGACATGACCATCGCATGATTTGTAATTATATGAAAAATCCAACAATTAAGGCATGTGACCCGGTAATTATTGTTACTTAATGCAAAATCATACCAAAAATGGTAAGTGCACAATCGACGAGACCTCCCCATGACTCACCATTAAGGCAAAATTCATTGTGCAGTAAGAACCATGCGTGCCAAATCCTAATCCAAAAACCTTCACTTGCGCCACCCTACCACCCCACCATTTACCCTTGTTAGAAGCATTGAATCCCCATTTAGAGTGTTTAGAGAGGAGGAAGATAGAAGTACAGGCTGAAACAGCTAGAGTGTTGTCGAAGGGAAGGATAAGCAGGTGAAACAACACTGAATTGCATAAGCAATGGGAGAAGCAGCAATATGACATGAACCAAGGTCTACAGAAGCCCTAGAAGATTGCCCTGAAGCATGCTAGGTTTTCAAATATGTATTCTGGTTCAAATTCTTCTGGAGATTGGAAGGATTAGATAGTGGTATAGACATGGAATTTGCAAAGAATCTAGAGAGAAACCAAACAGAAGTCAGAGGGTTGAAATTGAAGGTCATGGAAGAAGTTATTTCTAGAGTAACAGGATTTCCAGTAGAAGGGAAGAGATGGTTTACTTGGAAGGTTAATGACCCCTCACTGAAAGGGGATTTTCTCCAGGAAAGCAAGTCCCTGATTAAGAAAGGCAGGGGACTTGATAGACTGTTGCTCCCCTAGCCATGGGTGGGTGTTGCTCTTTTCCTCATTAAGTACATTACTTGTGAGGGAAGGGTAAAAATTATGTTTAATTATCATTTTCCATTGCTGAACCATCTTCAGAATCAAAAACTGATCAACCTTCCTTATTTCTTGCTGGACAATATTAGGCACATAGCCGCGGCTGTGAAAATGGCTACACATACAGAAACGTGTGTTACTAACCATGGCCTTATTAAACTCATTCTGCTGGATGCCTTGACTGAACAGGGAAAGAATTGGGAAGAGTTCATGTGGAAAAGGCCCAGGACCACTCACGGAAGGCAAACAAAGATGGCTGGGGAAACTCAAGAGGTGACAAAGGAGCAACCCCAGTCCTCTATAATGAGGGTCAGCAAGAAGTTGATTGATAAACTGATTGGTGATATAAGGTAGAAGCAGAGAATAAGGGTTAGCGGGTACCCAGAGTTCCCATCCATGTCGAGAAAGAACAAAGAAGCAGTCGAACAGAAGGACGAGGAGCAAGCTCAGCCAGAAAAACCTCCTTCACCTGGTAAGAGCAAAACCTAGTCTTTTCTCTTGAAAATTGAAATTTTAGAAAAAGAAATTAAAGAATTGAGGGAAAAGCTAGCAGTAGGAAAGGTAGAGCTAAGAGCTCGAGGGATAGATACTTTGGTAGAGACCATGGACAGGGCTAGAAGGGGAGAAATCCTAGGCACTTTATGCATAGCCTGTGCTGAGAAGTTGGTGGAAGAAAGATTCAAAGTCTGTGCATAAGACACTACCTCGAGGGGGACTCAAACTGAAATCTGGGAAGCTGTTGCACCAGATCCTATTAAGGACGTTACTGCTACACAAGAACTAACAACTGAGACAACACAATCTACAGAGAGTGATCAAGCAATGGATACATAGGAACCCTTGGCTGACACTGCTATTTCATCAGAACCAACAGTGGAGGGGGAAATTAGCCAAGAGGAGGGAGAGAAAGATAATATCCATGAGCTGATGGTCAATGTTGTTGTTACACAAGAACCAATAGAAGAGACTGAAGTTGGTCCAAAGGAAATCGTTGAACAGAAGCCTGTTGATATCATAGCTGCCACACAAGAACCAGTAGTAAAAATGGAACCTGACTAGGAAGGTAAAGAAATTGTGATAAAACTCATTGACGAAGTTGTTGTTACACAAGAACTAGCAACCGAGGTGGGACAATTTCATCCTTAGGAGGCCGCTACACCCTCAATTGATAGTGCATACAGAAGAACACAGGTCCCGATGAAGGATGGAATTATGAGAAATTGTTGTTATTGGCAGAGTTGCAAAAGTGGAAGCAACTAGCGCACTCTTTATAGGAGAGAGTGATTCCACTTAGGATGCATAAATGAATGATTAATTCCCAGAGAGAAAAATGGATAAAAGAAGAATGGGAATGAGAAGAGGAGGCATGGTGATTTGAAATGATCATAAACTAAATACTGATGTAGAATTGATTAACTATTAATGATTTGAATGTTAGCTGAAGCACACAAACCGAAGAAAAACTGGTTGAAAATAACACTTTACGACAACTGATTAAACATGAAATCGATGCATAATAGAAGTGAAAAAATTAAAAACACAGCGATAACAGACAACAAATTGATGACATAGTTCATCCCTGATGGACTACGTCTTCGGATCCGCTTTCAAGATGGGTGACCGTTTTTATTAGGAATGAGAAGAAAGGAGTCGATTACACAGTGATTTAGTCAAATTGAACTTACACACATGAAATTTTGACCTTTGTCATCAGATAGCCCTCTGAACCATATTTCCAATGCGGCTTGTGGTTTCCAAAACTGACCCCAGATGCTCCCAAAACATTGAAAACAAAATTGCCTATGTCCTCTAGAATCTGCATACAGAAGTAAAAAACCACTCTAATCTTCAATGAGGACAAATTCTGCCTTTTAAAGGCCTCTAGGTTCATCAAAACCATTTTGACTGAATATATGGTGAATTTGGTTAGCGTTTGAGCTTGGTCCTATTGACATGAGACACCTAGGGTTAATACCATGGTGGAGGAATTGGTTTCATGCCAAAAATATGGTTTAAAACCCAAATAAACATTATGATAAAATCATAACCACAGGTGGCTAGGTTTATGGTGCGGGTTGTTAACCACCCATGTGAACAGGTAGTCAACGAACCATGAACTAACATGGTTGAAGTTTTACCCCCGTGGTTTTGGAACCGCTTGCCAATGCTGCATGTGACAGCTACCTCCAACAATTACGGTGAATTCTCTGCGCATTCAGGCTAACAGATACTATGATGGCTTACCATTCATATATATGTTGTTATGGTTTCCACACCCGCATAGCTTAAGGCCTATGGCTAGCTCCAACTGTTTACAACCCGCGTCTTAACCATACCTAGTCACATGTTTCCGACGCGGTTTGCTTATCCGTTGAAGTTAATGCTTATCTCCGATGGTGATCTCTCTTTGTTCTCATGCCTGCGATTTTCCAAGGTGGTTAGCATTGCGGTTTAGGGACAAATTTATGTATTTTGTAAATTTTATTACATTTGTTGGTAATGTAATAGGGCCAAGAGCATTATGGATAGGGTTAGGACTTATGTTTAATAGTTAGGTTTATGAAAATGAGGTCCGATGGTATAGGATGAGGGTTAGGTTTGTGTTGAAATGGGTAATGTGCACTATGCCAACAAGGGCAACTAACTCGATTGCAAGCGCCAATTAGACCTGCTTTCGTTTTGGATTGGCTAGCTCCGACGGGTTTTAAGGGACCTCATAAACCCCTTGAACATGTTGAAAGATTGTATCCGGGAGGAAGACTTCAATTAAATCAACAAAATGAAACAACTAACCTCTATGTATTAAATCCTATCTATACTACTTCTAACTACTCTAATCCAGTCCTAGCTACTCTAATCTATCTTGCAAGAGCATGATACAGAGGTTTAAACATCATATATAAGTTTAGCAGGAGCGTGATAAAGAAGGTTAAACATCATGCGTAGATTCAAGTCCAGATGAATCAATCATTGAATTCACAGCTGGATAAGGTTGTATTAAAGCTAAATTGCAATCCAATCACTCATAAAGGAATCCATATTCTTCTATGGAATTAAAACTACAACTGATGTTTAATTTAGTTTCAAATCAGATACCATTCACAAGTTAACCATGAAACTGAATCACATTCAATTTAACAAGACTAATAGTGAACTGTGAGTCATCAATATGCATAAATATAAATCACATTTACATTCATGCCAGTTGTTGGTCACTTTAATTACTTATTAATTTAAACAACCAAGTGCTACATAAATTGTCAACCCAAGGAAGTCTGGTTATTTCAAAGGCAACTACGTACTATATGTACTCAATCTTAAAAGCAGTAAAAGTTGTAGTAAAAACTAATCACACCTTGCTTCAAGCAAGCTAAAACTCCACTCTGAGTTATAGCAAAAACACTCTATTGGAAACATCTACCAAAGAATGCTTAATTTCATTCAAGGAATAATCTAATGAAAAGAATCAATCTGCAAAGGGAAGCATGGGCTATGCTGTAACAGAGAACAAGACCCTATTCCAAGAGCAGGAATCTTCAACACCTGTTTCTGAATATCAAGCTTGCCAACTCACTCTGAAAATTCAATCACCAACGAAACACTCATGAATTAACTGTAGATGAACTTAAACATTGCAACAATCAATTAGAAAGAAAACAGAGTTTCAAAAAAGAACGTATAAACAATATTCAGTAAATAGTACTGCTAACAAGGCATGGATAAAAGGCACACTGAACACACTACATAAATGGAATGGGTGAATCTTGTGATAAAGGTGGGCCCTATCCTTCTCACAAGATTCCCCAGGAAACAGGAACTAGAAAGAAATGTTCAGAACAATATTTTATTCATCCGTCAATATGTCATGCTACAAAAAGATTCCGGTTCTGTTCCTTCAACTAAGCCTTCCTCGCAGTCTCTCCCTTTTCCTCTAATGTAGATGTCTCCTATTTTTAAAGAGGGGACATCTATTACAATAGATTACATTGTAAGTTCTATTTTAACCCAATATACAGAAATAGGGAAATCAGTTTCCCATCAACAAAATGCTGTTATAGTCATGCTGTCTTTGGATCATGGTTGTTACATCCAGTGTAGCAGCTCAAAATGCTGTTACAATCATGCTATCTTTGGATCATGGTCGTTACATCTAGTGTAGAAGCTCATTTGGTGATCTTCTTTTGTTGCTGTCAATTCTAGAATACAAATCACAATTGTTTCAGCCACGAGATTTGCTCATCGTTCTTACTGTTTCAGCAACTGTAAAAGTAATCTTGCAAACTCCAGGCAATTTCAACAACTTGGACTACACATCATTCTTTAACTGTTCAGCAACTAACAATTCAATGATTAACAATGAAGATAGCATAATTATATGTAAAATAATTAAACGTATAGTGATGAGAAGAAACATTGTGTACCTTTGGAATAATTGGGTTAAAACAATAACAAGGACTTTAAATATAGGTTGAAAAGGATGACATCATAGCAAAATGTATGGTCAAAAGGGACAATATGAGGTCCTAACATCCCCCACAACTAAAAATGTTGCATGTCCTCATGCAGCTTTTACTTTGAGTCTGAGTCTGAGTACTGGGATGTGCAATGCAAATTACTTAGACAGTAGAAATAGAAGGTGTTGTCAACCAAATCTCTGAAACCATGGACATTCTGTAATCTCTGCCATGCTGTGAGCTCCTCATTTTTGGACAACCTGAAGTACGCCTTATATTACTATGCTGGAAGCCATAGAAGAGGGAAGTGGAAATGATATCCTAACCATCTTTCGGCACACTGTTGAATGCATTTGACATAATTAGGTAGCCGTGAGATTGTTGTTTGAAGATTAAGAGGGTTAAAGGGATGGTATTCCTTTCTCTCCTTAGGGAAATGTTCCCAAAATAGGTTGTTTGCCTGTAAGGAAAGAGCTCCCTCAGTTTTGACATAATGTTGGCGATCCTTTAGGACTTTTGCCTGTAATTATCTGATATGCTCGGTCATTCTTGGTTCCTTTAAAACCCGACGATGTGTAGCAACGAAGAAATCAACATTCTGTGGCTCGGATCGAATCCACAGAAGGCGATTATCTTCATTGTGTGTTGCTGAAAGGAAGGCATTTTGCCACATGAGCTGATTGGCCAGGAAAGAGACTAAGGCTCTAATCTGAATGTCGCCAACTAGAGGGATGACTGATGCCTCTGTGAAAGTTTCAATAAACTGTTGAGGTGTATATACCTCATGAGGTCGTCCATCTCTAATTGCCTTTACTTGGAAGAATGCTAGGCGTTCTGCTAGGAACATAGAATAATTAAAGGATGGTTTTCTGGTGGCCAGTAGTCTTTGAACTAGATCAAAAATGAGAGACAGTCTAGTTTTTAACTTTTTATTTTCCTTGTGTTGCACATGAGACTGTTCCAAAACTTCCCAATTTGCATATATATGATTCTGCCATGATAATTTGTGTTCCTGCAATATCCTTTCTTGTGACATAGCATACTCCTTCTTCCATATATCCATTTGTGCTTGAGTGCTTGAGGTCTAAGTAAAGACAGTCTTCATCAGCCAAGGTTCAGTCTGAGTAAAGGCAGTCTTTGTAGGCCTTGGTACAGGTCTTTCAACTTTATCAACTAGAGTAGGCCAAGATACTTGTGGTTTCACTTCTTTTTCAAAAATCTTTGAAGGCCCTGCTGGTTCTTGTGTAACAGCAGGGCGTTCCTTTTTAATTATAACAGGAGTAGATGCAGGAGTGGCTCTAGGCAATGGGACTTCGACTATCTTATAACCAGCTCGATGGTAAATATTACCACATTGGCTGCACATGTATTCATTATATCGGTCTTTTTCTGCAATTTTCTCGGCTGCAAATGCTGCATGGGCTAAAGTATACAGATTAAGCTCTCTTTCATAGGCTTCCCTTTCCATTCTTAATTCTTGCTTATAAACCTCAAGCTCTGATTTCAGAAACTCTTTTTCTTGTAGAAGGGAAGCCAAGGTGATGGGGCCTTCTATAGCAGTCACAGTCACTGTGGCTGATTCCAGTGGGTGGAAGGGCTGTTGTTCCATAGGAGATTCATTATCTGCAGCCTTAGCAGTTCGTTTTTTTGTGACATTTGCTGAATCATCAGCTGATTCTGTAACAACTATGTCATCCTGAGCATCCAAATTCTGCATATCTCATGTAGCAGTTGCTGACTGAGTAGCCAGTTCTTGTGTAACAACTACAGTCTGTGCAATATCCCGGATATCTATTTTATGATGATCAACAGGTGGTTCTTGTGTAACACTTGCTGAATTAGTAGTTGTTTCTTATGGGGCAGCTACATCCTATACATGGTCATCAACAGGTGGTTCTTGTGTGGCAACTGCTGAGCTAGTAGCTGGTTCTTATGGGGCAGCTACATCTAGGTCGTCTATTTTCTGTTCATCAGCAGGTGGTTCTTGTGTAACACCTGCTAAGTCAGTAGTTGGTTCTTGTGGGATAGCTACACGCTGTAAATCTTCTTGGGTATCTACTTTTGATGGATCAGCCACTAGTTCTTGTGTGACAACTGCGTCTTCTGAAAGGAACGATGTCACAAAATCCTGGGCATTTTGCATTTCGGTACTTGAGGGTGAGGTAGGTAAAGATTCAAGACCTTGGGGCTGTGATGGGGTGTGGGGTTTTAGGATAATAGGTTGGGAATTTAGGGTGGTGGTCTCAGTTGTTGCTTCAGAAGACGTCCTCGTGCATCTTCAAGGTAAAAAGGTAGGAAGAACAGTGGTTTTTCTTTTATGAACAATTTTCTTTAGGGTAGGAGAGTCATTAGTAGTAGTGGCTTCTTTAGCTAAGGCCTTTGTTCGTCTTTTTGGTAGGGATGCAACCTTTTGTTGCCTTTTTCTTTTTAGCTTATCAATGGGAATGTTGTCATCTGAATCATCACTGGGGATATGGACAGTGGGGGTGGATGATTCGGGTAAATTATAGGGTGGGGTGGATGTAGTGGAGGGGTCAATTGGATTGACTGCTACGGGTGGTGGAATTTCTGGGAAATCAAAGATACTCCCTAGTTGTTGTACAGAAGGATTTTCAATTTGCTGAGGGATTCCAGGGGTTTGTTGAGGATTTTCAGCATCTAATTGGGAGTTTCGGCTGCTATTTGAGGAATTTCGACAGTTTCTTGAGGATTTTCGGCTGCTGGTTCAGGGATTTCAGCAGTTTCCTAGGGATTTTCAGCTGTTGGTTGAGGAATTTCAACAACTTCTTGGGGTGGGTTGTTAAGGGGAGGAGGATTTTGTTGGGAAAAGCCCCTCTGAATTAGAAGCTGAACAAGGCAATGGTGAGTGAGGGAAAGGAGTGGGTACTTCGCATTCATGGAATAATGTGTGTTGTTAGCGCTAGAATCTGCCTCAGGCTGAGGAAAGCAAAACTCGAGGCAACATCAAACCAAGCTCAGCCTCGTAGCTAGCCCTATAAGGACAGGAGAAGGCTCTCTCCGGATTTATCTCGGCAAAAGGTTTTCGAAAGGGGCTGAGATAACCTATAGTGAATGCTGATTTTAGGCTAGTAAAGAGATATGAAATGAGGTTTTTAATAAATGATTGGGTTTTCTGGGCTGCATGGGGCAAAGAACAACTTGAACAGGGAAATATAATAAAAAACACAGATTATCTCCTGAGGCAAGATAGACAAGAAATTTAACATTAATTTTGAAATAATGTGGAGTGGGTGAACTGTTTGAGAGGTTGACAAGGGCATAGAATATGGATCCTTGTCAAACAGAAGAAAACATTAAATATGAACACTTCCTCAAGGCAGAGCAAATAAATTGAATTCTGCCTTTCTCACTTAAAATTATTCATTTAGAAATGATTATGAAATGAAATGGAAACACAACAGGCTACATATGAAACAAAGGATGAGACAAATGTTAAATTTCATACCACAAGAATCTCAGGGGTCAGAGCTGCATATTTTATTTAAATCCCTGTCAAAACTATACAATGAAGTTTTCTTTCATAGCTCTCCCACTGTTTTCCAGAACTCAGAATCCTTACAAAATGAATTTTCATACCATAAATAGATTTCATGTGAGGGAAAACAAATCAATGGAAAGTAGGAAGCTAGAAAACCAATCGACGAAGATAGGGAAAGCACTGTCCCTCTGTGCTGGTGACAGAGCAGCATTACATTTTTACTTGGATCTGAAAAATGACATACGTAGGTTTGGTTCTTTTGAAATTGTAACTGAAGTCAGAAATAGACCATCATTTCCTATTTTTCTGCTGTGACAGATGTCTTTGTTTATTTTGGGCTTTTTGGTTTCTGAATTTTTGCCTTCCCTGTGCCTTTTTCACCGCTTGGTTTTCGACTTTTTCACCTTTTGTGTCACTCAAAACCTCCTCCTTTATGCATTTGAAATTAAACCTACTGATTCCTGGTTATCATGAACTCAATGACTTTTTGTGCATTTATGAAAAAAAAACCTAGTACAATAAATGTTATACTATAAAGATGAATTCGCTAACAAGTCTTTTATATTGATACTGCCATTTCATCTGGATTCTAGATTTACATGCTGTGTGACCTTCACCTCACTGCTTTTACCTGGTTTCCATGGCTTTTACTTGGGAATATGAAACTTTGTCCGTCAGAAGTAAAATCCAACACCCACTAACCAATCTTCATCTGATGTAGACTCTCCCTATTTTTGATTATTATGATCTTCATTAAAGCTTCTTACTGATCTCTTCATTTACACGTTCATAATATGACATTTTCTGAACAGATGATATTGTAGAGGAAAAATCATGACTTTCGTATGCAGTTGAGAAAGATGACCGGCATTCTTCAAGTTTCGCTTATGTTTTACTTTGAAGAATTTTGAGAGCATCATCATTGTTAGCATCTTCTACAGATTGTCGAACCTCCATGATCTCCATGAGCAATTCTGGGTCAGGAACAGTTGCTTCCTCATCAACATGGATGCCTTGCAGGTGTAACTACATATAAAGAGCCATCAAGGGCTGCACAGAACCGTACAAGTCCTTGTGAAGTAAATAATTAAGTGAATCCATGAGATTTTTTTTATTGGCACCATGAAATGAGTGTGCTGCTAGATTAGAGAGCTGTCTGAGTTGCAGATATCGTGCTCTGGATAGAGGCTTGAGAAGCACATTATAAGCTTTGATCACCTGAGCAGACTGCTGAGCCGAATACTCCTTCTCTTCCAATAGGTCCTGGCTTTAATTGGCTGTCGATTTCTTCTAAATTCAGGGGAGCCAAAACATCACCTATAACAGCTCTAGCCAGGAAAAGGGCTAGTTCATTTGCAGCATCAGGTATGTCTAATGCAGTGTCCTCAGCAGATTCTAGTAGCAAAACAAAACCATTCACAATATCCTCAACTGGAAAACATCTATGTATAGAGAGCAGACAACGAAACAGAAGCCATTTCTTTCTCTCTCTTCTTTCTTTCCATAGCTAACGTTATAAGCCTCTTGACAAAAATTTCATTGAAATCAGGGGCAGAAAGGTCTTCTAGACTCCTTGTGATTTTCAAAGATATCATCAGAAAGGAAGTACTCTTGAATAATAGTCACTGCCCTCTCCTTGAAGAGCCTTGCATTATCATGCTCTACAGGTCTATTCTGCTCACTAGGGATGGACTTAACAGATGCTGGACTAAGCCATCCCTCTGTTGTTGCTTGTGAAACCAAATATTCAAACATGTCCTTCGCATTGATTATGTCCAGTGACAATCATCTTCAGTATCAGCAAGCCTACCGAAACCCTTCGACATCTGACTATATGTTATTAGACCCTTCTCAGCAGATTCTTTCAATAGAGCCAAGATCTGTGGCTTTGCGCTTCTTCGTTCCATGGCTAAAATTAAAGCCTTCTTTATGACTTCATGATGAAAGAAAGGAACATTCAAATCTCTTATACAATGACAAGCTTCCACCTTATCACCACTCTCAACATACTCATTCAACAAGTCGCTTATCTTCTTTTTTTTTTACTTCTTCTACTGTGATGTGGGTACTGCCACCCCATCGACGTTCAATAATCTCTGGATGAAGAGGAGCCGATAAATAACTTTTCTCTGCCTTTTGAATTACTTCAACTCCCCTTTGAATCCTCTGGTAGAGATTTCAAGGTTTTGGTCAGAAAAGCTGGAGGAAGTATATCATCAACTATTGCACGAGCAATAAATAATGCTAAAATATCTACTGCTTCAGGGATATCCTAGGCCAAGTCATCATTTGAGTCCAGCAATTTTCTAAAACCTTTGCTAAGCGAAACGTTTACTATTCATGTCTATCTCAAAGTCAGTAGGATAAAAATCAATAATAGGTGAGTTTGGATCAGTCATCAAGGGTCTGTAATGTTTTAGGAAGAGCATTTGCACTTGCAACTGGAAGAGTTCCCATGAGCTGAGTGAATGTTTTGAATGGTTTCCTTAGTTTCAAAGCTTATCTCCAACCGATCCATATCCGAGAACCAACGAACATGCAAATAAACTTTTCCACGTTTCCACCTATCAACTCTTTTTTGGACTGTAAATATGCTTCCATATCACCTTCAGAATAATTCCTCTCTGTACATATGGTCCTCCGAATTTGTAAAAGTCGCATCCACATCATCCAACAAGTGTTTTGGCTCTGTGCGTCGCGCAGGCTGCCCAGTGCATCGCGCCATGTGCTCTATGCGCTGCGCGTTGAATGTTAGCACAACTCCGGCCTCCAAACAAAAAAATTTCGTCCTTTAACCCTTCAATGCGGTATTTGGGTGCAAATGGCCTTTTAATCATTTAAAATATCTTGATGACTTTTATTTTGGCAAATTCACTTTGTAAAGTTGTAGAGTTTTGGCGCTTTGACAACTTAACAACAAACTCTGATTTCTCGTTTCCTTTGACTTTTGGCTTTGAAATGATGACTTTTTCTTTATTGCTTTCCTGCAGGTGTTGGAGCTGCTAAACCTAGTGAGATGGGCAGGGTTGCCTGAAGAACTGTAAAACCTTATCAATCATGCATTAAACGAACTTAATAATTTCTTCTTTAAAACAGAGTTTTAAAGAAGAAATGTCCTTCAGCATTATTAATAATGTGAATTTTGAAGTGAAACCTTATTGAAGCTCTCTTTGGCCTGCAAGCATTAGTCAACAATTCTAGAGACAAAATCCTGGACTCAAGGATTAAAAAGACCCTTGCTGACCAAACTGGTATTTGATGACTGCAAATGACGAGAAATGAACCTTGGTGAATTTGACTGCAGCGGGCTGACAAGACGGAGTCTAACATTGGCTCCAATGGGGATGGCAGTTGCCGCTTCTTGGAGGTGCCAAGAACAGTAGATCTTTGGGAGAGCAGATAGTGCCTCCATCCATTGGGCGATGGAATCATTATTCTGAGAATGATGCCGCTTGAGAATGCTTCCACCAGGACACAGATGTAATTGCTGGCAGCCCTTCATGCACGTAATGAGCTTGGTCACGTAAAAGACAGCCTGATCTATCAATCAAACTGAAAAACATTTCCATGTATGTTGCAATAGGATCGCAAAAGCCAGATTCTATTTGCTGCCCCAACTCCACAATACATACCTCCAACTGCACACTGTCAATGAAAACATCTATAGGCAACTCTATTATTTCTTGTTTCGAAGGAGGAAGAGTTTCCAAGAACTTTTTAGGATCTCGGAAATCATATGACTAGATCTCCTCATTCAAATACTGAATCCCCTTCTCAAGTTTTTCAACAACTAACTTGCAGAAACCAGTTTTAGTTTCAAGAGGGAACTTTGGAGATTTCAAACATTGAAGCAAGGCACTGAAAAATTCTTCATTAATTTCAATATCCACTAACCACTCTCTAACTTCTTTTACAGCTTCATAAAGTGCAGGGTTTGCCACATACCCTACCATTGCATAAATGGATCAGCGAACACTGGAATGTCTGGATCGAGTTGGAGTCACCAGGTGAATGTTTCAGCCTTCATATGTGTCTGACTGCTGTCCACCATCAGCATCAGATCTACAACTTGATTTCATGTACTGGGACAAGACAATCAACAAGTCGAATGTCACATTAACAGCAAACCATCTCCCCATTATGGTCGCCATTATGTTAGCGCTCAAATCTGCCTCAGGCTGAGGAAAGTAAAACTCGAGGCAACATCAAACCAAGCTCAGCCTCGTAGCTAGCCCTAGGAGGATAGGAGAGGGCTCTCTCCGGGTTTATCTCGGCAAAAGGTTTTCGAAAGGGGCTGAGATAACCTATAGTGAATGCTGATTTTAGGCTAGTAAAGAGATATGAAATGAGTTTTTTAATAAATGATTGGGTTTTCTGAGCTGCACGGGGCAAAGAATAGCTTGAACAGGGAAATATAATAAAAAACATAGATTATCTCCTGAGGCAAGATAGGCAAGAAATTTAACATCAATTTTGAAATAATGTGGAGTGGGTGAACTATTTGAGAGGTTGACAAGGGCATAGAAGATAGATCCTTGTCAAACAGAAGAAAACATTAAATATGAACACTTCCTCAAGACAGAGCAAATAAATTGAATTCTGCCTTTCTCACTTAAAAGTATTCATTTAGAAACGATTATGAAATGAAATGGAAACACAACAGGCTACATATGAACAAAGGATGAGACAAATGTTAAATTTCATACCACAAGAATCTCAGGGGTCAGAGCTGCATCTTTTATTTAAATCCCTGTCAAAACTATACAATGAAGTTTTCTTTCATAGCTCTCCCACTGTTTGCCGGAACTCAGAACCCTTACAAAATGAATTTTGATACCATAAATAGATTTCATGTGAGGGAAAACAAATCGATGGAAAGCAGGAAGCTGGAAAACCAATCAACGAAGATAGGGAAAGCATTGTCCCTCTGTGCTGGTGATAGAGCAGCGTTACATTTTTACTTGGATCTGAAAAATGACATACGTAGGTGTGGTTCTTTTGAAATTGTAACTGAAGTCAAAAATAGACCATCGTTTCCTATTTTTCTGTTGTGACATATGTCTTTGTTTATTTTGGGCTTTTCGGTTTCTGACTTTTTGCCTTCCCTGTGCCTTTTTCACCGCTTGGTTTTCGAATTTTTCACCTTTTGTGTCGCTCAAAACCTCCTCCTTTATGCATTTGAAATTAAACCTACTGATTCCTGGTTATCATGACCTCAATGACTTTTTGTGCATTTATGACACAAAAACCTAGTACAATAAATGTTATACTGTAAAGATGAATTCGCTAACAAGTCTTTTATATCGATACTACCATTCCATCTGGATTCTGGATTTACATTCTGTGTGACCTTCACCTCACTGCTTTTACCTGGTTTCCATGGCTTTTACTTGGGAATATGAAACTTTTTCCGTCGGAAGTAAAATCGAACACCCACTAACCAATCTTCAGCTGATGTAGAATCTCCCTATTTTTTATTATTATGATCTTCATTGAATCTTCTTACTGATCTCTTCATTTACACGTTCATAATATGAAATTTTTTAAACAGATGATATTGTAGAGGAAAAATCATGACTTTCGTATGCATTTGAGAAAGATGACCGGCATTCTTCAAGTTTCGCTTGTGTTTTACTTTGAAGAATTTTGAGAGCATCATCATTGTTAGCACCTTCTATAGATTGCCGAACCTCCATGATCTCCATGAGAAATTATGGGTCAGGCACAGTTGCTTCCTCATCAACATGGATGCCTTGCAGGTATAACTACATATAAAGAGCCATCAAGGGCTGCGCAGAACCGTACAAGTCCTTGTGAAGTAAATAATTAAGTGAATCCATGAGATTTTTTTTATTGGCACCATGAAATGAGTGTGCTGCTAGATTAGAGAGTTGTCTGAGTGGCAGATATCATGCGCTGAATAGAGGCTTCAGAAGCACATTATAAGCTTTGATCACCCGAGCAGACTGCTGAGCCAAATACTCCTTCTCTTCCAATAGGTCCTAGCTTTAATTGGCTATCGATTTCTTCTAACTTCAGGGGAGCCAAAACATCACCTATAACAACTCTAGCTAGGAAAAGGGCTAGTTCATTTGCAGCATCAGGTATGTCTCATGCAGTGTCCTCAGCAGATTCTAGTAGCAAAACAAAACCATTCACAATATCCTCAACTGGAAAACATCTTTGTATAGAGAGCAGACAATGAAACAGAAGCCATTTATTTCTCTCTCTTCTTTCTGTCCATAGCTAACATTATAAGCCTCTTGACAAAAACTGCATTGAAATTAGGGGCAGCAAGGTCTTCTAGACTCCTTGTGACTTTCAGAGATATCATCAGAAAGGAAGTACTCTTGAATAATAGTCACTGCCCTCTCCTTGAAGAGCCTTGCATTATCATGCTCTACAGGTCTATTCTGCTCACTAGGGATGGATTTAACAGATGCTGGACTAAGTCATCCCGCTGTTGTTGCCTGTGAAACCAAAGATTCAAGCATGTCCTTCACATTGATTATGTCCAGTGACAATCATCTTCAGTATTAGCAAGCCTACCGAAACCCTTCGACATCTGACTATATGTTATTAGACCCTTCTCAGCAGATTCTTTCAATAGAGCCAATATCTGTGGCTCTGTGCTTCTTCATTCCATGGCTAAAATTAAAGCCTTCTTTACGACTTCATGATGAAAGAAAGGAACATTCAAATCTCTTATACAACGACAAGCTTCCGCCTTATCATCACTCTCAACATACTCATTCAACAAGTCGCTTATCTTTTTTTTTTTTGCCTTCTTCTACTGTGATGTGGGTACTGCCACCCCATCGACGTTCAATAATATCTGCATGAAGAGGAGCTGATAAATAACTTTTCTCTTCCTTTTGAATTACTTCAACTCCCCTTTGAATCCTCCGGTAGAGATTTCAAGGTTTTGGTCAGAAAAGCTGGAGGAAGTATATCATCAACTATTGCACGAGAAACAAATAATGCTAAAATATCTACTGCTTCAGGGATATCCTAGGCCAAGTCATCATTTGAGTCCAGCAATTTGCTAAAACCTTTGCTAAGCGAAATGTTTACCATTCATGTCTATCTCAAAGTCAGTAGGATAAAAATCAATAATAAGTGAGTTTGGATCAGTCATCAAGGGTCTGTAATGTTTCAGGAAGAGCATTTGCACTTGCAGCTGGAAGAGTGCCCATGAGCTGAGTGAATGGTTTGAATGGTTTCCCTAGTTTCAAAGCTTATCTCCAACCGATCCATATCCGAGAACCAGCGAACATGCAAATAAAATTTGCCAAGTTTCCACCTATCAACTCTTTTTTGGACTGTAAATATGCTTCCATATCATCTTCAGAATAATTCCTCTCTGTACATATGGTCCTCCAAATTTGTAAAAGCCACATCCACATCATCCAACAAGTTTTTTGGCTCTGTGCGCCGCGCAGGCTGCCCAGTGTGCCATGCCATGTGCTCTATGCGCTGCGCGTTGACTGTTAGCACAACTCTGGCCTCCAAACAAAACAATTTCGTCCTTTAACCCTTTAATGCAGTCTTTGGGTGCAAATGGCCTTTTAATCAATTAAAATATCTTGATGACTTTGATTTTGGAAAATTCACTTTGTAAAGTTGTAGAATTTTGGCGCTTTGAGAACTTGGACACAAACTCTGATTTCTCGTTTCCTTTGACTTTTGGCTTTGAAATGATGACTTTTCTTGATTGATTTCCTGCAAGTGTTGGAGCTACTGAACCTAGCGAGATGGGCAGGGCTGCCTGAAGAACTGTAAAACCTTATCAATCATGCATTAAACGAACTTAATTATTTCTTCTTTAAAACAGAGTTTTAAAGAAGAAATGTCCTTCAGCATTATTAATAATGTGAATTTTGAAGTGAAACCTTATTGAAGCTCTCTTTGGCCTGCAAGCGTTAGTGAACACTTCTGGAGACAAAACCCTAGACTCAAGGATTAAAATGACCCTTTTTGACCAAACTGGTATTTGATGACTGCAAATGACGAGAAATGAAACTTGGTGAATTTGACTGCAGCGGGCTGACAAGACGGAGTCTAACATGTGTTACACAAAAATATCGTCACCATGACTATTTGCAGTTAGTATGGGTCTATCATCACTTATACTGTCCTCCTAAGCAAGTCTCAGACCTCAGCTCTTCTTGTCAAGCTTTGAAAATGAGAGAAAGACATTAAAAATCAATAAAGCTCTGGTTCCGCACTTTCTCTCACTTTACTTGCGGGACCGCACCCTTTGTTCATGTTACCTATGTATCTGCACACTCTGTCTGTAAAGAGGTGGGTGCGTACCCCTGTGAGAGTCAAAAAGGCGCAAGTTTATTCTAAAAAACTCACTTTGGGTTAATTCTAGATGATTCTAGAAGGAATTTTGATGTGGATTGTTCGCTCCAAGATGGTTCATGCATCCCAAAAGAGAAGGAACTAATCTCTTGATAAGAGGAGCTATCCCTTTGAAGGAGGGCTTTATCCCTTTGAAGGAGGACCTAGTAACTTCCCTCCATTGCACTATAAATTAAGGCATTGGGCTGGTTGCTGTCGAGGTTAGAAGCTGAACATTTTAAGGGTAAATGCTGATGGAATTGAGACTTCCTAGTTAAGCTTGAGAGGAGAGATCACATACTTTTGGGCTTCATTGGGAAGTGAGTGAAACTTGTCAAAGTAGAGGAGACTTCTTGTTGGACCCTGGGAGGAGCTTGTACAACATCAAGGCACAGGTTGTAAAGTTCTTCTTTGATTTGAATTAATACAATCAAGATTCCATTTTTCTCAACAAATTGTCTTAATGTGTTTTGTTTCATAAATTCCTTGACCATATATGATGGATATGCTTTATGACAATTGGCTTTTCAGGTGCTATTTAAATTTGTTTGCTTGTTTGTGTTTGCAGACTTGCTACAAGGGAGCTCATTTTGGATCAAAGGAGCGAGGCTTCCACAAACTTGCATTTGGACCCAAGGTAGGCCTAAAACACTTGTTTGCCTTTGTTTTTAATTGCATATTTAGAGAAAGATAGTGTTTGATTGACTTGCTTGTCACTATATATCTTCAGATACTAGGAAGGTTGAGCTTGTCCACAAAATCGACTCATTCCTTGTGACAAATTGGCGACTCCACTCGGGACTTGATTTTTTCCTTGTTTTTACTTTGACCTGAGAAACTGTGTTTTTGTTTATGTTTTTGGCTTGTTGTGTGTGGAATTGGGTGGATTTAGTAGATCTAGGATTATCTTTTGTTTTTCATAACTTTAGGAGAGGAACGCACTCTCTACTTGCAACACAGTGCGGACTTGTCCGCACTTTTGCTTTTCACACAAAGCGTTCCCGCACCTGTGCGAACTGCGGGCCTACGTACCCTGCTAAAATTTTGAAAACTTAAGATTTTCTCTTTTAGTCTTTTTAGTATTTGTTTAGATGTTGTTATCCCCTGCCCAGATCTGCATGTGACTTGTTAAGAACTTTCATTAGGTTAATTCCATTTGTGTTAGGGTTTTAGGTGAAATTCCTAGAAGTTTTGGTTGCCAGTCTTGATTTTCAATTTGGTCGTGTAGTAGCTCAGAGCTTAGATGCTGTAGAAGCCTCAGATCACCTCGGTTTTTACTGGCCTTCTTATGAGTCTGACCATTTGCAAAATCTACCTTTGTTGAGGAATCCATCTTGTTTTTTCTCTTTGCGAAACTTCGAAAAAGCTTGTGTTAAAAGTTTGGATTTCATTTTTAAGAAAGAAAACAAAAATTGGTTGTTTTTTGACTAATTTGTGATTTTGGACAAGTTAGTCCTTGGTTTGCTTATAGTTGAGTAAAACATCCTTGAAAAGGACATCTTGTAAGCTTTTACTTCAAATAGTTTTTTTATAGTTTATAGATCTCAAGATTTGCTTTGTCCATAGTTTTGAGTGTTTTATAAAAAATATAAAAAATCTCTTTTGGAAAAAGTTTGTTTTTGTAGTATTTGAGCATTTGAAAGAAAAGGGAAATTTTTGTGAAAATAACTAGTTGTCTCATTTTGAGCGCATTGGAAAAGAAAAAAACTCTTGTTTTAATTTGTTTGTTAAGAAAGATTTGTGTTTACACACATTTGCATTCTCAAACTCTTTCCTAGCTAGAAGTTCATTGAAGAGAAAAGATTGCTTAATCATCTTAAGTGCATTTTTTTAGTGATTTCGAGTCGAGTCTTCACACCACGAGTTTCATCTC
>APFE030531646.1:90674-102123 GCA_000404065.3 Pinus taeda | reverse complement strand
AACTCAGTTGGACTCATCCGAAGGATGAGCTTATAATCAAGCATATGTTATCCTCCTCAAGCTTGTAAAAAATAAAGAGGTACTTGCCAAAAATGGTGGGGAAAAGAGAAAATGAGCCTGTTTGTCATACTTTATAACCACTCTTGAACACGACACTTTATTCACCTGGGTTGGGAAATCCTTTGCCTAACAGTTGATCAAACCACATTGAAAGTCTTCAACCGGTTTCCGGATATTAACTTTGGGTTTAATTGTCACCAAACCATCTATTGTGCATTATGTGTTCAGGAGGTCAGTGCAAATAAGCCATTCATCTGCAAAATATCTGTCATCCATCTTGACCATCCCCGAGTCAGTTCTTACAACTAAATTTCTTCAAACTTGATCTATGATTTCATGTTATGGGCTTGCCTATGACGAATCGCTTTCTATCGACTTCAGCTCTTTATCTAGAAATATGATCTAGAAATCGCCAATACCTTGGGATCTACATGCCTCAATGGCAGGTTTCTCGCCTTCGACGATAGGCTGCATCATTGACCTTCGATCAAAGGATTGCGTGACATGTTTGACATCAACACATCTAATCACATCTCATGGATTGTACTGAGTACTTTGAGAAACATTGACATTATTGGTGGTTTCTCTCACACTTGTTAACAGTTTACATCATTGACTGGTAATCAAGTGGTTTCTACCATGTTCGACTTCGACACATTCATTAACATGGATAGAATCGTACTATTTCAGGGAGTAGAAATGAAGACCCTAGATCTAGTTTCCACCATCCAGGCTGCGAGGAATTTTGTATTCATTATATTTTTGACTATTCATAAACAAATGGCTGCGTCCATAATGTGTCTACATATGTCTATACTTGTGATATACTACAAGATCATTCCTATATCAGAGCAGTAGTCAGTTTTCTAGTCAGTTTTGATCTGAGTATGGGAATGCCTACCTCAGCGATGATATGATATCATATATATATTTTGCATTGAATGTTTTTACAGGTTCCAACCGGGCTCTCCACAAGATGATCCTTGAAATGATAAAGTACTTCACTCTTCCTAAATGATAAATGAAATCCTTATCTACTACAGACTTCGCACTTTAGGGGGCAATCTGTTACACAAACATATCGTCACCATGACTATTTGCAGTAAGTATGGGTCTATCATCACATATACTGTCCTCCTAAGCAAGTCTCAGACCTCAGCTCTTCTTGTCAAGCTTTGAAAATGAGAGAAAGACATTAAAAATCAATAAAGCTCTGGTTCTGCACTTTTTCTCACTTTTACCTGCGAGCCCGCACCCTTTGTTCATGTTACTTGCGTATCTGCATGCTCTATCTGTAAAGAGGTGGGTGCGTACCCCTGTGAAAGTAAAAAAGGCGCAAGTTTATTCTAAAAAACTCACTTTGGGTTAATTCTAGATGATTCTAGAAGGAATTTTGACGTGGATTGTTTGCTCCAAGATGGTTCATGCATCCCAAAAGAGAAGGAACTAATCCCTTGATAAGAGGAGCTATCCCTTTGAAGGAGGGCTTTATCCCTTTGAAGGAGGACCTTGTAACTTCCCTCCGTTGCACTATAAATTAAGGCATTGGGCTGGTTGCTGGAGAGGTTAGAAGCTGAACATTTTTAAGGGTAAATGCTGATGGAATTGAGACTTCCTAGTTAAGCTTGAGAGGAGAGATAACATACCTTTGGGCTTCATTGGGAAGTGAGTGAAACTTGCCAAAGTAGAGGAGACTTCTTGTTGGACCCTGGGAGGAGCTTGTACAACATCAAGGCACAGGTTGTAAAGCTCTTCTTTGATTTGAATTAATACAATCAAATTCATTTTTCTCAACAAATTGTCTTATGTGGTTTATTTCATAAATTCCTTGATAATTATGATGGATATGCTTTATGACATTGGCTTTTCAGGTGCTATTTAATTTGTTTGCTTGTTTGTGTTTGCAGACTTGCTACAAGGGAGCTCATTTGGATCAAAGGAGCGAGGCTTCCACAAACTTGCATTGGACCCAAGGTAGGCCTAAAACACTTGTTTGCCTTTGTTTTTAATTGCATATTTAGAGAAATATAGTGTTTGATTGGCTTGCTTGTCACTGGATATCTTTAGATACTAGGAAGGTCGAGCTTGTCCGCAAAATCGACTCATTCCGTGTGACAATGTGACATATTCTTCAGACACCCAAGTAGATAGTATGGCATATTTAATAGACGACCATGTCTTAAATGATTTAACAACACAAAGTCATGTTGATAAACTACCTGGTAACGCCCTTCGCAGGTGAGGTAGTGCTTGACAAACTGTGCAACCATAGGCCATGGAGGTGGTAATGAATGAAGCACAACACCCCTGCCTTTAGGCTTGACCCGCTCTCCAGGTAGAAGAAAGTCCTATTGTGCATTCAAAACGATGTGTTTATGACTGAACCATTGAATGCCATCGGCCGGTAAACATGAAACCTACGCTATATCCTCCTCTGTCACTGGAATTCGGATTTCCTGAACAGTAGAGTAACCTTCCTTTAGATTTCATGCGAATTCAAGGACTTGCTGAGAATCAAATCCCTGGAGCCTCTGAAAATAATATACCTAGCCTGCATGCTGAAAAATCTGATATGCTTCGGGTGTAGTTCCAACAGAGCTATTGAGCTGGGTTCATTTCAGATAACAGAACCTCCCATCGTGACTAGCTTTAGTAAAATGCACAGTACAGAGCCGAGTTACGCAGCCGAAACAAAGTAAATTTTGCAAATGAGGTTGTGACATAATAGGACAAAGATGAGGTGACAAGACATAATCATGGTAGAAAAACGACGGTGATTGGCGTATCATGAAATGATTAGAAAAATTTTGGTATTCCCCCCCTATTGCGGCTAAAATGATAAGTCTGAATGTATGGTGATTGCGGTAATCATGTCATGATCTTCTCATTAACTATAGTTTAATATTTACACATAAAAAATGCATACCTCATGTTTACCTTCGATTGATGTGCTAAAAATAGAATGTCGTTGCTAATATATCACCAAAGGGTTTTTGTAATATGAGGGTACTATATGAAAGACTTTTTATAAATATAGGAGGTAGTGAAAAAACAAAATTATGCGGATGAATAGATGATTCTCTCAATGGAAAGTGATATGTATTCATCCTTTTGAGAGGAATTGATGCTTCAATTATGGGAAAAATGGGAAGAATTGGTGCTTTAGGGAAAGATGGAAAGGGTTGGTGTTTCAGCAATGGAGAAATTAGTGTTTTAGCAACGGGAAAAATGGGAAAAAGTTGGTGTTTCAACAATAGGAAAAATGGGGGAAAAGTTGGTGTTTCAACAACGGGAAAAAGAGATGTTGTTGTAAAGAAAAATAGGAAAATGTTGCTGAAAGGTAATGTGAGGGAATGAGTTGTGGATTGAAGTGGAATGACAATGTTTCCCAAAATGAAAGTTGATCCTGCTTGCAATACAATTGTTCTTTTCAGCCAGCCTCTCAATCTGAGACCTGCAAAATAATAAATTGTAACATGGAAACCCTTGACAGGGATTATTAGTTTAAGCAATCTAATCTACTAGGAAATATATAATGCAAGATTAAATGCAATGAGGGGCAACAATCTCCCCCAAAAAGATGTAATGTAAATTTGCCATGCAAGTGGCCTTAAAATCCTCTTTAGAAATAGATTTTTGGTACAAATGGAGCCGATACCCATTTACTAACAATGGTGTTCTAGAATCATCAATTGTTAGGAGCCTTACTGTTCCATTGGGAAAAACAGTATCTATCTCATAAGGTCCCAGCCACCTTGTTCGTAATTTTCCTTGAAACTTTTCAAACCGGGAATCATACAATAAAGCCCAATTACCTTTTTGGAACTGCTTATGCTTAATAGTTTTATCATGCCACCTGGTTCTTTGTTGTTGTATCAAAATTGTTTGATGGATGGAATCCAACCTCTTTTCATCCAATTCCTGAAGTTGTTGCAACCTAGCTGTCTGTGCATCAGTCAAATCAAGGTTAACAACTAAAGAAGTTCTTAAGGTTTTAATTTCAAATTCTACAGGAAAAACAACACTTTTACCATAAACCAATTCATAAGGTGAAAAACCTGTAGTGTTCCTCCAAGTAGTTCTATAAGCCCATAATGCTTCAGGCATCCTATGAAACCAATCCTTTCTATTCTCCTTCACTGTTTTTGTTAAAATGGCTTCTATGACTTTATTTGTACTTTCCACCTGACCATTGGCTTGGGGGTGGTAAGGTGTAGTCATTTTATGATTAATATGATATTTCTGAAGTGTAGCTTTAAAACCATGAGAATTGAAAGGAGGTCCTTCATCTATGACTAGTTCTCTAGGCACTCCAAATCTAACAAAGATTTCTTCAAATAGAAAGTTTAAAACAACTTCTTCATTAGCTCTAATAAGTGCCTTAGATTCTACCCATTTAGCCATATAATTTGTACAAACCAATATGTAAACTCTTTGATTGGATGGAGGATTGATGGGTCCTATAAAGTCTAGAGCCCATCTTTCAAAGGGTTCAAGTATTACCTGGAGGTTCAGTGGCATTTCATCTCTATGATTAGGTTGACCCATTCTCTAACAACTATCACAGGCCTTGACATATTTCTTTGCATCCTTGAAAAGTGAGGGCCAATAATACCCCATTCTGAAAATTTTATGTGATGTTCGTGTATCAGCAAAATGACATCCATAAGGGCCATCATGACAAGCCTTCAATATATCATAAACCTCATCTTCTCTAATGCATCTCTGAATTTCCTGATCAAGTCCTGTATGAAAAAGACACCCACTTATCCAGCTGTACTAAGCAGTTTGTTGAATGATCTTTCTTTTCTCTCTATGTGATAGGTGTGATGGTAACTTCCATGTAACCAAATAATTGGCAATATCTTCATACCAAGGTGAGTGAGCAGATATTGCAAATAAATATTCATCAGGAAAGGAATCATCTACTGGAGTATTATCATAAGTTTTTATCCGAGAAAGGAAGTCAACAACTACATTCTCCTTACCTGGTCGATCTACAATTGTAATATAAAATTCTTGTAGTAATAATAACCACCTGGTAACTCGGGCATTTGTAATAGACTTTTTCATTAAATACTTAATGGCCGAGTGATCAGTATGAACAAAAGTAGGGTAACCAGTGATATAATGTCGAAATTTATTAATAGCATAAATGATTGCTAAAAATTCCTTTTCGGTAACTGTGTAATTAAGTTCAGCAGGGGTCATATTCTTACTAATGAAATAGATAGCATAAGGAAGATTATTTTCTTCTTGCCCCAAGACAGCTCCAATTGCAGTGTCTGAAGAATTAGAGGATATATGAAAGGGAAGTGCCCAATCAGGTCCCCTTAGAATAGGAGTTGTAGACAACTGATGCTTAAGTTCATCAAATGCCTTTCGACAGTCATCAGTCCACTTAAATTCAACATTTTTCATAAGTAACACAAACAACGGAGAAGCTATTTTAGAAAATTTCTTGATGAATCTTCTGTAATATCCATCATGTCCTAAAAAGCTTCTTACATCAGTTTGTGTTTTAGGGATAGGAAGAGTCTAAATTACCTGCACTTTGGATGGATCAACTTGAATTCCTAAGAATGAAATGAAGTGTCCCAATACAATTCCTTCGTTCATCAACATATGGTATTTTTCAGTACTTAAGGAAAGATGAGCTTGTATACAACGTTTAAGTACTTTCTCAAGGTTTTGTAATGCATCTTCAAAAGTCGCACCATAAGGAGTAAATTCATCCATAAATATCTCCATAGATTCATTAAGCATATCAGAAATAATTCCTATCACTGCTCTTTGAAACGTTGTTGAGCATTACATAGTCCAAATGGGAGAACTCTATAGGCAAAAGATCCCCATGGACTAGTAAAAGTGGTCTTGTCTTGGTCTTGAGGTGAAATTTTGATTTGGTTATATCCGCTAAAACCATCTAAAAAGGAAAATAATATCTTCTTTGACAAATTGTCTAGCACCTGATCAATAAATGGCAAGGGGAAATGATCTTTTTGAGTGGCTTTGTTTAAGGCTCTATAATCTACACACACTCTCCATTTCCCGTTTTTCTTAGGTACTATCACCAATGGAGACACCCATTCACTGTCAAATATAGGGTATATAAACCCTGCATTAAGCAATTTTTGAAGTTCTTCTTTAACAATTTCCCTCAGATTGGGATTCATTCGCCTCTGGGGTTGACAGACTTGTCGGCATCCTTCCTTAATATAGATACGATGAGTACATAATTCAGGGGATATCCCCTTCATATCTATGTAGTCTCATGCGAATGCTTCCTTATTTTCACGAAGTAACTTCATTAACTGTTGTGTTTCAGCATCTGTCAAGTTAGGGTTTATATTCAATGTTTTGCTAGGTTCGATCTCTACGGTTATACTTTTAGAGGAGATAGCAGTTGATGTTTGAGGTAAATTTTCAGATTTAAGCTTCTCCTGTGTTTCAAGTTCCAAAATTGCAGTTAACTGATTATATGACTCAGAGGCTACTGACGAGGGTTTAGAAATAAAATTACTAATTGTTTCATCCTCTGTGGTGTCTTTAAAGGTTAAGGCTTGTCCAATAGTCAAAATGGGTTGAGTGTTATTATCCTCATAATCTAACCATACATAATTATCATTGTTAATCATAGGTGTAGCATGAGGGTGGAGAGTGATCTGCTTAGCTTCACATCCATTAGAAATTGTCATTGAGCCTAATCTACAACTGATAAAGGCATCTGCTGTAGCCATCCAGGGTCTCCCCAAAATCAGTGGATGCCCCCCCAACTTTGTTTTAGTCTGTAATACAACAAAGTCAGCTAGGTAGTTCCAAGATTCACTGAAATAATCAAGTCTTCAATAACCCCTTCTGGTTTGATTGTGTAACGGTTAGCTAGCTCAAAGATAGTTGGTGTCTCTCTAATTACATTTTTCAGCTGTAATAGTTGTGCAATTTCGAGGGTCATAATATTTATAGCAGCACCTAAGTCTACCAGAACTCGTGAAACAATAGTTTTTCCAACCTGTACTGTGACCGTAGGATGACCGGCATCACCATATTTTACAAGAGGAGTTTTTCCCGACATTAAAGCAGCGAGATCACCCATCACATGAACTGTAAGGGGATCTTTAGCTTTCCTACCAGGTTTCTTGATGCAAATGTCTCTTACGGTTCTGACATAAATTGGTACATCTCTGAGTGCTTGTAGAAGTGGAATTTTAACATAAAGAATCCGCAATTCCCCTAGAAGATTAAAAGCAGGCGGCTCAGGTGTCTTAGTGAGAGCTAAACACTTAGGGAATGGTGGCTCTGCTATTTAAACAGTTTTATTAGAGGGTGGCTCGACTATTTCAGCACCCTTATTGGATGATTTATCATTTTCTATCTCTTCTTTATCAGAGTCAGAAGAAGTAATATCATCAATAATAGGCTCAACTATTCTCCCAGACTGCAAATGGATATCTTTACACTATAGAGGGAGAACAGGAGCTATAGGTTGGTTCTGAATATCGATGACTTGCATATCTTTATTATTATTAGGATTAGGGTTCGGTTGTACAGGTAGTTGATGTCTTATTGTCTGATTATTCGACGGGGCACCTAGTGGTAGAGAGAGAGGTTGCTGATACTGAGGAAATTGATTTGGAAATGGCATTTGTTAAGCTCTCCAGTTTGAGTTCCATTGATTAAAATAAGGTTGCTGTGGAGGCCAAGGAGTCCACATTGTAGGGTCTACAAAGGGAGGGTTTGTTTGTTGCATGAGTGGGAAGTTCATTTGGTTAAAAGGTGGATATTGCATCTGATTGAAGGGCGGGTAATTTGATTGATTGAAATACGGATAATTATTCCAATGATTAAATGGCATGCTAGAGTTCATACCTTGTCCTCGTGGTTGCCACTGCCTCCTCTCTATCAGCAAATAAATTGCTTCAGCTTCCTCCTCAGTTGGTTTTAAGGCTACTTTTATTCCTGGTAAAGAGGGACATTGTTGAGTTTCATGATCCTTTTCGCAAATGGTGCAAATTGGTACCTTGTCTAATGGACATTCCCTTAGTGGATGTTTTTCTCTGCATTTAGGACAAAAGATAGCCAAAGTAGCTTCCGCCTCTGCTTGTTTCCTTTTAACCTACAAGGTATCAATCTCTGAAGCAAAAGAACTTAGCATTTGAGTTTTAAATTCTTCAAGTAGATTACCTATTCCAGCTCTTGTTGCTCCCCCACTGGCTGATTTTTGGACTCTTGAATATGTACTATCCCTGCTTTTTGGTCTGTTTGCAGCTCCTCTTGAACATCTCTTACAGAGGTTGAAAATTTCATCATATGATTCCTTAGATATATCCCCTTTACCAAGCATATTTAACATGTCTAAACAGTCATCCCGTACCCCTTTCAACAATATTGTCTTAAGAATATCCTTACTTACATTAGGGTGATTGGATCTTTGCAGATTATATTGTAATCTTTCCACAAAATCCTCCAAATTTTCGTCCTCCTTCTGAACCATCTTGAATAGTTCCTCCTTTTTTTCTCTTGTCCGGTAATAGCCTTGATATTTGGCTAGAAACTTCTCCTTCATCTACTCCCATGTTGTGATCACATGTCCTCCCAGGCTCATGAACCATCTTAGTGCATTTCCTTTCAATGGTTCTAGAAATAACTTCAACTTTTGAGGATTAGTAACATAATCATAACTTCTACACAATATATCAAACTCAAAAAGAAATTCATCAGGGTCTTCAGATGATAAACCATGGAAGTTAGGTAAGGCTGAGAGTGGGATGTTCTTCATAGGAGTTGTCCCTCTGGGGAGATCTCCAATAGGGAATTCCAAGGTGGAGAGAGAATTCTCGCCTCTTCCTTCTCCTCCTCCACGTCCCCCACCAAAGAGTCCTTCATTGTTTCCATCCATTGGTTGTTCCCCTGTTGCACTTGCCCGATCTTCAGTGCTTTCCGTTGGACCCTCAATGTCCTAAACTAGTTCCTCAACTCCTATTAGCCCTTCAATATCTTCTATTGGTTCTTCAATGTCCTCCACTGGCTCCTCAGTATGTTCTACTATCTCTTCAGCCCTTTCAGGTTCCACTACTTCCTTCGTTTCGTAGTTTGTTTGGAAAGAGTGTTGAGTTTGTGGCCTTCGAGAACCTCTGAGAAATTTCAGCTTTCGAAATAATCTCATCAATAAAAGTTTTCCTTCCTCCTCTTGCTTTGCCCTTGCCACTTGTAGGATTAGTTTTCTTGCGCCCTCTCATGCATCCTGTACATCTAAAAGAAAATCATTAATGCTTTTAAAATCTATGATTGCCTTCCCCAGCAACGGTGCCAAAATGTTGGTCACTTTAATTTCTTATTAATTTAAACAACCAAGTGCTACATAAATTGTCAACCCAAGGAAGTCTGGTTATTTCAAAGGCAACTACGTACTATATGTACTCAATCTTAAAAGCAGTAAAAGTTGTAATAAAAACTAATCACACCTTGCTTCAAGCAAGCTGAAACTCCACTCTGAGTTACAACACAAACACTCTATTGCAGACAGCTACCAAAGAATGCTTAATTTCATTCAAGGAATAATCTAATGAAAAGAATCAATCTGCAAAGGGAAGCATGGGCTATGCTGTAAAAGAGAATAGGACCCTATTCCCAGAGCAGGAATCTTCAGCACTTGTTTTTGATTATCAAGCTTGCCAACTCACTCTGAAAACTCAATCACCAACGAAACATCATGAATTAACTGTAGATGAACTTAAACAATGCAACAATCAATTCAAAAGAAAACAGAGTTTTAGCAAAGAACGTATAAACAATATTCAGTAAACAGTACTGCTAACAAGGCATGGATAAAAGACACACTTAACACATTGCAGAAATGTAATGGGCGAATCTTGTGATGAAGGTGGGCCCTGTCCTTCTCACAAAATTCCCCAGGAAACAAGAACTAGAAAAAAATGTTCAGAACAAGATTTTATTCATCAGTCAATATGTCATGCTACAAAAAGATTCTGGTTCTGTTCCTTCAACTAAGCCTTCTCCGTAGTCTCTCCCTTTTCCTCTAATGTAGATGTCTCCTCTTTTTAAAGAGGAGACATCTATTACAATAGATTACATTGTAAGTTCTATTTTAACCCAATATACAAAAATAGGGAAATCAGTTTCCCATCAACAAAATGTTGTTACAATCATGCTGTCTTTGGATCATGGTCGTTACATCCAGTGTAGCCGCTCAAAATGCTATTACAATCTTGCTATCTTTGGATCATGGTCGTTACATCCAGTGTAGCAGCTCATTCGATGATCTTGTTCTGTTGCTCTCAATTCTAGAATACAAATCACAACTATTTCAGCCACGAGATTTGCACATCGTTCTTACTGTTTCAGCAACTGCAAAAATAATCTTGCAAACTCTAGGCAGTTTCAACAACATGGACTTCACATCATTCTTTAACTGTTCAACAACTAGTAATTCAATGATTAACAATGAATATAGCGTAACTATCTGTAAAATAATTAAACATATAGTGATGAGAAGAAACATTGTGTACCTTTGGAATAATTGGGTTAAAACAATAACAAGGACTTTAAATATAGGTTGAAAAGGATGACATCATAGCAAAATGTATGGTCAAAAGGGACAATATGAGATCCTAACACCAGTAACAATGCTCTGATCCAAAACAATACAATGAGTCTAAAACTAAAGACTCCTTCTTCCCTAAAAAATAGTCCTCCTCATTCACAATAAAGCAACATTGTTCTTCTTGAAAATAAAAAATCCCTCCTCCTTTCTTCGGAGGTAAGATTTATGCCTTTCCCCTTGCTTTTTGTCTCCCCTTCCTCTTCATCTCCCCAACTATTTTTTCGGAATGAAAATCGAGTACACAGGGATAGGAGTGGTGTGGATGCTGCCACGTTGAAGTCACTTTGCTGGAGCGTTTTTCTTCTTGGGAAATGGATAGGTGTCGAAGGAACCGAGCATGGCTTATTACATCTATGTTTCCAAATAACCTTCAGATCAATAGAACATCAGGATGTTAAAATAAACTTGAAATGCAAACTATATAGATGGATAAGCATGGGTTCCACTTAAACATTACTGCTTCAAAAGGGATAGAGACAAATAGCTTCTACTTGTTGATATGATTTTGACAGGCATTCTCCAATGGCAGTATTATGGGGTTTATTGACCTTCCTCTACCTGTTTCCCAATTTTAAAAAGCCCTTTGGGGCTGTTATCTCAAAATCAAGCCCTGGAAGGCTGCAAACCAGGAAGACTTCAAGTAACTATTTCAAACCAATTTTTTGACTAAGGCTTAGCCTCCTTAGCCTAAGAGGGCTCTCTCAAAGGGTTATTGATTTTGACTAATAATTAGATGGCTAACTCTTGTGGAATAACATTGACAAA